>OZ025257.1:21861726-21885820 GCA_964019135.1 Arenicola marina
CCGCAGACTGTATGTTGCAATTAGCTGCTCTTTAATGCCTCCGTCCGGCTCGCCATGCGCCGAACGGGCGGCTTGTGGATGCTGAGGACGCGTGGGGGGTGGGGAGGCGAGGGCGCTACCTGTACCTATCGCCATGGCCACTGCCACCGTTATCACCATCGCCATCATCGCCACCGTCATCGCCATCATCACCATCACTACCACCGCCATCACCACAACCACCACCATCATCACCATTACCACAATCACTACCACTGCCATCGCCATCATCTTCACCAAGCCCAATTATCGCCTCCTAGGGTACCTCACCCCTATCTCTCCCTCAGTTCCGTCAGCCGCAACACGCTCACCCAGTGCCGCAACACGCTCACCCCGTCTACACCCATATTCCATTCCGGAAAGCTGCAAGAACAACCGAAAAATACGGCGCCCTGACTGTAAATCGAGACTGGAATGCCTAGATATACCCATTCCGTGGCATACCTACTACCTAAGGGTTGTTTTATAGTGTTCCCAGCTTAGGACTTGATCCCGAGCTATGCGGGGGACGGGCGGGGTGTGGGCGGGCGGCGATGGGGTGGGATGGAGTGGTGTCCCAACCCGTGGCAAGGAGTATCAACCATTCCCTTGCATTTAGATTAGGTTATTTGCAGTCCCCCTTTTTCTGTCCATGTGTAATCAGGGTGAGCTGGATAATTAGTGCGCGCCACTTGGTCAGAGATAAAGCCTCGTGTATGTCACCACTGGCTTTATTTACCCCCACGCCCAGGCAGGCAGCCTGTAAAGCAGTAGGGAGGGGAGGTACGGGGCCGGGTTCTTCCCGCAGACGACACCGATACCAATGTCAATCCCGGGGCATTACTCAGGTCCCAGGCCCACTAAATATACCGGTGGACCCCCCAACGACCCAGGACCAACTTGCGTCGTCTTTCGTTACACGTCTTTCGTTACACGTCTTTCGTTACACGTCTTTGTTTCACTTCTATCGTTACACGTCTTTCGTTACACGTCTTTCGTTACACGTCTTTCGTTACACTTCTATCGTTACACGTCTTTCGTTACACGTCTTTCGTTACACGTCTTTGTTTCACTTCTATCGTTACACGTCTATCGTTTCACGTCTTTCGTTACACGTCTTTCGTTACACTTCTATCGTTACACGTCTTTCGTTACACGTCTTCCGTTACACTTCTATCGTTACACGTCTTTCGTTACACGTCTTTCGTTGCACTTCTATCGTTACACGTCTATCGTTACACGTCTTTGTTTCACTTCTATCGTTACACGTCTATCGTTTCACGTCTTTCGTTACACGTCTTTGTTACACTTCTATCGTTACACGTCTTTCGTTACACGTCTTCCGTTACACTTCTATCGTTACAGGTCTTTCGTTACACGTCTTTCGTTGCACTTCTATCGTTACACGTCTTTCGTTACACGTCTTTGTTACACTTCTATCGTTACACGTCTTTCGTTTCACGTCTTTCGTTACACGTCTTTGTTACACTTCTATCGTTGTACGTCTTTCGTTACACGTCTTTGTGTCTCTTCTATCGTTACACGTCTTTCGTTACACGTATTTAGTTGCACTTCTATCGTTACACGTCTTTCGTTACACGGACCACTTTAACATATGTCTTTACCACCATTGGTGTTAACGGGAAATCTTGTTTGTTCTCTGTGAAACTGATAAACCATCCATGTTTTGACCACCCTGTAGGAAAATATGGTATAGAAATTCTATACAAAAAATTCCAAAGGTTTCCATCGATTTTTCATTGAAAATTCTAAACATCTTTCCATAGAGTTTCCATCGAATTTCCATAAAATGTCCATGGAGTTTCCATAGAGTTTCCGAGGGGCCTCCCTGGTGTAGGGATTAGCGCACTCGACCGCAGATCAATAGGTCCTGAGTTCGAATCCGGGATCGAGTACCTAATCGTGGGTGTGTTTCATTCCTTCATCCGTCATCGTCCCGGGGGTTCCGGGGCCCGATTATGCCATCATGTGCACAAAAGCGGCCTAAAACCCCAACATTTCATCTCCATAGAGTTTCCAAAGAAAGCGCACGTCGCGGCAGTGCGTGGTGCCGAGTTCAAGGTCGCCCTGGGTGAGTTCAACACCAGCTGCGTCTCGGCTGAACGGGCAGCGCCCCCTTCGATAGACCTTCACATCTCATGCTGCTAATGTTATCGTCCAAGGGATTGGTTCACTTCGCAGCAGGCAACAGGTGCGAAAGTCAATATGCCGGCAAGGCTTTCAATGGTGCTTAAATACGAAGTTTAAATCTTCGAATAGCACCTTAAATAGTGCCGTGCCGTCGGTATCACTTCATATATAGCTTCCCGGAGTAATCTTATAGAATATGTCCTTGATGCCCTCAACCACTCGTTCGCTTGACGTAAAAAATGTACTTGTGTTAAATCGGTGTTGTGCGTGCGGTCGTTGTAAGGCCGGTATGGAAACTATTGAAACTCGATGGAGACTCTATGGAAACTCCATGGAAATTTTATTACAACTCTATGGAAATTCTTCTTTTTCCATAGTCTGAAACACTGTATGGGAAAAGGTTTAGAATTGCCATAGAAAAATCGATAGAAACCTTTAGAATTGTCTTTTTTTTTTAATTCTGTAAGCAATTTGCCTACAGGATGTAATGATGCCTTATAAAATTAATGCCATGATTCGCGTAATAAATCTAGGAAGAGAGAATTACCTTCATGTAACTTTTCACATAAAGCTGCAAACCTGCAAACGTACCTGATCATAACCAACTACGCGAGGAAAAAATGGCCCTCGAAATATTATCTCTAGATACTTTCTAAAGACACCAATTGCTCTATAGAAATATTCCTACTTCTTCTATAGAAAAATTTATTTCTACATATTTATGTACCTTCTATAGAAAATAATTGTTCTATTGAATTATGTACAAACGTTCTGTAGTATGATTGTCTATAGAAAATCTATAGAAGTATGATTTTCTATAGAAAAATCTATGGAAGTATAGAGTTCTATAAAACGTTTTGCCAAGGGACGTCACGAGACAAATTAGGCTCGTTTGCACCTTTCCCGTAAACACCATAATACTGCGCGGAATTCCGTTTGCATCCCTCCCCCTCACACCCCCGCACGGCAATCAGGGCTCCCCCATGCCTCAACCTTTCCTACTTCACCCCCTCCACCCCTGTAATTGTTGTCGTTACTATCTCTCACCAACCCCAACCCCCAATCCCCTCTTGCCCTCTCTCCCACGTATACTGACGTACTTGACAACATCCAAGGAGTTTGTCATTAACCAGATATTGGACTCTTCCTCAGTGGACTTACCTTCTCTAACTGGGCTCATCTCCCGACGGCGCCAACTCCACCATCACTGTCACCTTTCAGCCCCCACACAGTGTCACCCCCACACCCCTCCCTCGCCCCCCCCCCCCCCACACACACACCACCACCATCACCAGCCGTGTCAACCCCCTACACACACACCACCATCATCACCAGCATCCCGAGACGTGCCCCTCTCCGCCACATCCCCCCTTCCTGCCCCGCACACCACCTCCATCACGAGCAGCATCACCAGCACCAGCATCACCAGCCGTGTCACCAATACGCTCCTCCCCCCCCCCCCCCCTCCTCCTCCCCCGCACACCATCACCATCACCAGCAGCAGCAGCAGGAGCACCAGCAGCAGCAGCAGCAGCAGCAGGAGCACCAGCACCAGCAGCAGCAGCTGGCTGTGCAGCTCAAAGACGTGTTGGCTCTTCCCTGAGGATTGGACGCTAGTCTTTAAGCCGCTTTGCTCTTAGCGCCCCCCCCCACCTCCCCGCCCATCCCTCTCCCCCTCTCCTCATCCTACACAGTCCTGCCACCCATAGACTCCCCAACACTCGCCACGTCTTGTCTTTCCAAGTTTGGTGGACGGTCAAGGTGATGGCTGCCGAGATCAAACGCACCGCCATTAACCCGTAAAGCCTCATAAGCACCGACCATGTGCTATATTCATCAGGGCTTCTCCGCCGCCATCACCCACAAACCATCCTAGAAGGAAACGGCCAAGGAGGTTGGGTGAGGGAGGAAGGGAGGGGGGGGGGTTATGGGGGCGGATGACGGATTGTATAGGAAGTTGAGAAGATGGGGTTGGTGACAGAGATTTAGGCAGGGGCTGGGGAGAGACGTTGGGGGTGGGGAGGCTGCTGACGGGGAAATGGGAAGAGGAGGGATTTGGAGGTAGGGGTGGTGGCTGAGTTTAGCGTAGGTCCCTTTCACTTACCGTCACATATGAACTACCCCATTTGCCACACATTGTTACCACAGACAAAGTTTGTATCTTGGGGTAGTGGGAGAGGTTGGGAGCGGGTGTGGGAGGAGTGGCAACTTGGGGACGTGGGGAGTGGGACGTTGCCAAGGAGAACTTGGGGAGGGGGACTTTGGGAGGGGGAGGGGAATGAGGTTCGGTAAGTAATGTGGTCGTAGACGACCAGTGGCAGTTAACAGCCATGTTAACGAGACACAAGCTGCTGGAGTGGGAACTGGTGAAGCTTCCCATGTTAGACTTGTTCGGGAGGTGTTTTCGGATAGTAAATGTTCAGCCTCATTTGTTTTTGACAAATAAAAATAGCTTTCCAACGACCGTACGCAAGCCCCGTGGCCAAGGTGACTTTCCTTGGGCTGGCAATTCGGTTGCAACTTGAAGTTAACGGGGAGAAATAACATCTTTGTCTATTTTTCCAAGGAATGTTTCCCGTTACGTTGAAAATCTAGTTTTTAAAGGCCCGCTATAATACAATGAAATGCGTATGAATGGAATTCCATGGCTGACTGTTGAAGGACATATTCTATCACTTTTGAAACAATCGACTTCACAATTTATGTTTAATGGCACTGACAGATCTAGAATGTTTCAAAAAGGGCGTCAACTTTGGGTTCTTGCGACCGGGGTGGAGGCGAAAAAAAAGGGGGCGGGGGTTGCACTCACTATATAAAGGGGAGGGGGGTCCACTACTAAAACGGCGTACAGTTTCCATTGCAAAAAAGGCATCCTTGATAAAAAAAAAAGTGGTGGGCACCTACACCACTATCCCCCCCCCCCCCCCCTCTCACATTTGTTTTAGTGTTCCATCTTTGGTTTGTGGTGGCCGCTGGAGGCGCTTAAAATCCTGCCTTACATCGCTTCTTGTAACGGGACATGGTGTTTGACAGGGTGTCGTCCCAGTAAGATTATTTACCGAGTGAAACTTACCTATTTCTCTGCGACAATAGCCGTTTAATTGGTTTCATCGTCATGTAGTAGACTTATTAGACTCTTGTCTACAATACGTACAATTAATCCGTTGAAAAATCAGAAAAAAATGTAGTTCCTTCATATTCCTCCTCCATCCAGACAACATCTTGATATTTCAAGATAGGCATCCATCTACTGACAGAAGAGTCTTACTCTCTAGTCAATTAATCCAAGACAAATCTTCAATAAAGACTCCTAAGGGAGGTATTTCTGGGTAGGTTATTATACTTTTATCTGCTTTTATGGCCACCATGGCTCAACGTTCGAGCCGCTGCTGGCGGAGAAATATTGAGGTGAGGTCGTGGGGGGGGGGGGGGATACAATTTGTCATGTCTTCACCGCTAGAGTCGTATTTTCGGTTTAATTAGGCCGGTGGGGTTGCAGCTTTCGTGGCATCTTGCTTATATATGGGCTATGGCGATCACCTATCAGGATAACGCGGTTTCCTACACATGTTGGAACATAGGCAGGGGTGTGAAAGTATAAGATGGAGAGCGATTAACTTTACTTAACTCGTACCGCGCCAAAACCACTTCAGCTACTATTATATTCATCTGTTTACACAACTATAATGGCCAAATTGTACGAAGGTGGGGGGGGGGTGCTAAAGAGTGAATTTGACAGCTTCCCTGTTAAGAAGGGGGAAATTACATCTTGGAGGGACGCAAATCCACGTTATTGCATACTGAGATTCTGCGCGTCAATCTATTTTTTATTTATTTGAACTCAAGAAAAGCTCTGAATACAATACCCCCCTCAAATTTCACTCTTGTGACATCATATTTTAGTCATATTTAGTCATTTCTAAATAGCAGCATATGCAATGATCCCAGAAATAAAAAGACCGGACCTCAGTTTTACTACTTTGAAGATTGCGTTTATAGTAACTTGCAATTGAAACAAAATGTTATCTTCTATAATAAAATATCATCACAAACGCTTTAATTTCTGTTAAATCGTAAATGTCTATGTGTTCACCGCAAATTGTTTCACATGGATATTTCAACGATGTTTGCGTTCTGCATCTGTATACTAATCAATATGAACAATAGATATAATAGATCTATATACAGTCTCCATTTAATTGTGTCTTATTGCAAAATGGCCTATGATAGATACGCATTTACCAAAGGAAACGAGATCACCAAACGTTCATAACCATTAACCCACTAATTACCCAGAGGCCTAATGGGTAATTGCGGCCAGAGATCTAGCAAAAATACCTGCCAGCTCGTTACTTCATTAGCTACAAGATCATTAGTCTGTTACGTGAGCCTTAATCAGTGGCGATATAACTAATCCACGATCGGTAATTAATACACCATAATTAATATCCTCGTAACCATTTGTCTCGCTTATTAGTGATTGAACGGTCCTGTATGTGTCAGTAGAAATGATACCATCGACGTAAGAACAGCCATTTCCGGTGATGTCACAAGACGGAAATGGAAAGGAAGGGAGGGGGCGCTTCGATCGAGGGATTACTCTTCACTGGATTTCATTAATTTGATTATGGATTGACGTTGCTTAGGAAGCAAACCTCTCACTGTGGAGACTGACCTTGGATCGGGGGTAGTCCTACATCCCCGTGCACAAGCTAAATGGCAAGGTCACAGAGTAGATATTATACGCTCTGTATACCTACTGATACTGATACCTACTCTGTGGTAAGGTATTTATATCAGCTTTGTCGGCTTTACGCATCGTCCCATTCGACTTCAAGCGGGATACGCTTTTGGAACCTGGTATCACTGTACACATAATAATATGTTATATATCTCAGGCGACAACTGTCCGTTTGGGGCTTCATGATTTTATGAGGCGAGTGGCGATGATGGCAATGATAACCAACCGCCGGTCATAAAGCATCAATATTTATGTTTAATTTAGTTCATTATATAAGAACGATTTCTAATAATGTAGCTTCTGTTTGTAAAGGAAAAGTCGACCATATAACCTCGTGTTGACCTTCTGGTGACCTCTGAGTGACCTTTGAGCCATCAGGATTAAAACACTGGCAGGGCTAACCCCTTTCTTCCTACAACCTCTTGAAACACACGGTTATTTTATCCGCATCATAGTTGTCACGGAAATAACTATTCGTGTGCAATGAGATCATGCACCCATGTCACAATACTGCATCCATTTCAAAATTCCGTTACGCCTACATTCTTAGATACAACGAAGATATTACAAAATTATTACATTCTGTGACCACCAGGAATGATCCACATATTTTCCACTTGGTATCGGCTGGGAGACCTGAGCTATCTTGGCCATTAACTCACGCACGTTTTGGTTCAACCATGCACTTGACTGTGGAATGCTTAAGAGGGAAATGTCCATCTATAACTGTGGACTGTTCTCAACTGGACATGCACTCAGCAATACCATATTTGTGTTTCTTAAGATACGATTCACAGAGAAAGGGGGTTGGGGGAGGAGAGATAGACTGAATTGGATCGGAAGCATGTGTGTGGGGGGGGGGGGAGTCGGTCCGGAGCGGGAAGCTGAAAACACCAGGGGGTGTTTGCCCTCAGTCAACAGCGGGTGGGTCCCCTTATGACGCACATGACGACTCTTTATCCCCTCATCCCCCTCCCCCCCCCGCCCCGTTTCTGCTACAATATTGCCGAACCTATAACTACGCCATCTGCGCCCTTTCGTACCCGTCCACCTACCCAGCCCCCACCCCCACCCCCACCCCCGTGGCGGTGTACGCCAGAGAGATGCCAGAACAACGAGGGGTAGTCCTCACCCACACTGCGTCCCGCCCGCGGTCCGTGGAGTCCACAGGACAACTGTTAACATCTAGTTACTAATGTCAACCTGGAAGGGGGTCAGAGCCCTTATTGCCTATTGTTACGCAGAAACGTCTTGCAGCTCATCACTGTGACTCCCTCCTCCCTCCTCCCTCCTCCCTCCCCCCTCCTCCCTCTTCCCTTCCCCATCCCCCCTCCCTCCTCCCTCCTTCCTCATCCCTCCTCCCTTCCCCCTCCCTCCACCTTATACCCTCCTCACCCCTTCCTCCACCCTCCTCAATCCCCCTCCCCGCCCCCGCCCCACACACACACTGCCCGTCCCTCTTCGCCCATAGTATACTATTATACTGACGTGAATTGACGGTGAACCATACTCGTAAAAGACGACGTGGCAAATGCAATTCCGTTTCATCACAGACTTAAGAATGATTGATATATACACTGTAGATACGTTTTTTAAAGTCACAGACGCTGGTGATACAATATCTCCAGAATATCAGAGAGAGGTTTTTGTGAGTCGCTTACAAACGTTTGTCAGTAATCTAATTAGATCTTTTAAAACAAAAATATTTGTTGACTCAATTGTGAGTTGAGACCCCAGACTACTATCCGAATGTGCTATGACGGAAAAAGCAGGGTCAGCGAAGAAGGGGTGGGGGCTAGAGGTGGGAGGGGGGTAGAGATGTGTGCGAGGGGAGGTTGGACTAGTTACATATACAATCGGCCAGGCGGCATGTATGTAAATAAAGTGCAGCCAGGTGATGGAGCCGTAAGAAAGTCACTCTTACTATTAAAAATATTATTACATAGAGATACACGTAAAAATACGATGATACATAGTAAGACGATGACTTGCTGCATTTGTAACATAATATGGATAGGTGCTACCTAAAAAAATGCGAGCGTATATTTATTAATTCAGATATTCCGAGGGGATACATCTAGATTAATATTCGAAATTAATCTCGCTTTGGGCTTGCCATGAAGAATATCTTTGGCGGGATGACGTATGCCATGCACGTGCTTGTCATATCATTCGGTTGCTTAGGAACTCCCCATTGTGACGTCATGTTTATAACATTTTGACGTCACAACTACTCTCACTATGACAGCAGCCGATGGGCGGTCACCAAGAGCGCTCTGCTTGGCAACAGACATTTAGCGCGTCCCTTATAAATTAACTTTAATTTGAAGTATACATCCATGTGTTAACATTGAAAAATGTATTCGCTAATTTTTGTGGGGCAGCTGATTTAATTATTAAAGACATGACATAAAAGGCTTCGACCTCTCTTTGCTTGAATAGATATTATGTACAGCTGATATTTACTTCCGAAAACGTCTCATGGGGGCTGTTACGCAATATGAAAGTCCTAAGCCTATGCTTGAAATGGACTTTGAATACGCATGCATGTTACCTTAAGAGCTCGCTTGCGCTCGCTATAATTACGTGATACTGTTGCAATTAATATGTCGAAGTTCACATCAAGTACGTTGAAAACGACAGGGAAATTATGTAACTTATTCATAATAACCCTACTGAACTTACAGTTTGGGTCTTACCTAGTTTTAAACCCAAAACAAAATAAAAGGTACGATATAATATCAGTTAATACGTTCAATAAATTACTAGTGATGTTGTTCCCATCGTAGCCTAGAATTACATCATTGTATGATACATTTACTCTCTATGACCTTGCAATCGGGGCTTCAGCTGTTGACAATATGTAGAGCTATTCTGGCCGAGTTCGCGTTCACATTGTGCCGGTTTATAGGCCCGGTTTACCCCGGTCCTGAAAACCGGGCATAACCTTGGACAATCCTGGGTAAGCCAGTCCGTAGTCAATCCGGGGTGATCAGGGGTGTACAGTGGTGAACCTCAGGTCGCCCCGGTGTTTTGAACTGTTCAAAACTACTGGGATTAACACATAGCGCTCCGTTGTAAAAACGTCGTGGATTATTGTTTGCGAGATGGCCCCCCGAGAGGACTGGAAACGGCCGGGGATAAACCGTAGCCAACACCGGCACGGTGTGAGTTAGGCTTTAAGCCCAGCGAGATATGAGCGGCATTTTCATGTGCGGTGATAAGTCCTTTTACCTCTTTTGATTCCTTTAGGATATTGTCCAGATCCCATGTTCTTTTCCTTGCGCTGGTGGTCATCCCGGTGACTTCTGTTTATCTGTTCTCGTCGTCTGTCCTCTATATCACAATGCCCCTCCCCATCCTCCCTTTCCCTCTCTCTCCAACCCCTCCCCACCTCACTTCCTCCTCCTCCCCCTCCTTCCCGTCTCCCACCCCTCTCACCCCACTTCCCCTGCTCTCCCTCCTCCCCATCCTACCCCTCTCCTACCCCTCCCACCCTACCCTTCCCCCTCCTCTCTCAAACCCTCCCACCCCACTTCCCCCTGCTCTCCCTCCTCCCCCTCCTACCCCTCTCCTACCCCTCCCACCCCTCTTGCCCCTCCTGTCCCTCCTCTCCCCCTCCCCCTCTCCCACCCCTCCTACCCCACTTCCCCCTGCTCTCCCTTCTCCCCCTCTTCCCTCTCTCACACTCCTCCGAATCCACGTGCCCCTCACCCACCCTTAGCTCCCATAGAAGGCACGTGAGGTATATATGTGGGATCCTGCTCGGCAAGGCCAGATCTGGCGCCTAAACGGGGTGGAAGGGCGGAGTTTGTGAGGAGGGCGGGGGCGCGGGGTGGGGGTGGGGGGTAAGGGTGTGTGTGTCAACACATGGTCGTGACGCTTCTGGTGTCAGGGGCAGATGGCAATGCGAGCGGAGATGGGAGGTTGGGGAGGGAGAGGGGAGAAAGAGGGGTGGGGGTGGAATTATATGTCTTACAATGCCGGGCACATTCTCGTCGTTTGTCTTACTTTGAGCTTGGCGCGTTGACAACCCCCTACCACCCCATCCCACCTCCCGGTCAACCCCCCCCCCCCCCACACCTCCCAACCCTCCCCTCGCCCTTATGGTGGTGACACTGGTACACACGGTCGTGTCATTAGCAATTCTGGGTTATATCTGTCACGGGGTGTCTCCTTAACTGGTGTTGCCCCTTCCAGCCCCGCCTCCACCCCCCGATTATTACGCCACCCCCCCCCCACACACACGCACACCCACGCCTCCCCCCCCCCACCCACGCCCCCCAATCCATCAACCCTCATCTCTACCCGCACACAGTCACACACCCCCTCGCCGCCACGCAACCCAATATTGTCCCATCCCCACTGTCACCCACACCTATGTCTACTAACGTAATTCGATATGACCCCCCCCCCCACCACCGCCTAACTTTACCTCACCCCACCCGTGTACATAGCGATACATGCAGGATAGCCAACAACGATACGGTATCCGCCCCTTGAGGTTTGTAACTGAACTATGGCTGTTTCGTCTGGCCCAATATTGCCCGTCTATATCCACGTCTAGCCCAACATGTACCTCGGAATTATCGGACCAAGACTTATATACCAGTCGGTTTAGGAAACATCTGTCTAATGTTCGATATAATTTGGTCGAAGTTTGGTACCCGCCCCCCCCCCCCCCCCCCAATCTTCGGTCGCAAGTGTCTCATGGGGCGTATTTGTTATTTCTGTGACGAAAAATCGAGCGACCTCTATCGGTTGGAGAGTGAACATCTCCAGCCGGGTCCTGGCAATATATAATGGGGTGCTGTATCTTATTGTAATCCTAGCATTCGGAGGCTGAACTGCAGACCGGTATGGATTTTGTTCCGGAATGCAGAGCTTCTCGGATCCTGGTCGGAGGGAGTCTCTGACGAATGAGGGATATCCCGATGTGCATACAGCTTTATGATAGTGACCTTGGAACAGATAGATGTAATGCCATTATGAACACATGCATAGTGCGTGTCGTTTTGTGGGCGATAATGAAGAAGGCTGGAACACGTGTTGGGTGGTCTTTTTATACTAAAGTCACTTCTAATTGGCTACAGGTTATGTGGTACAAGGGTTACTATAATTGGATAAGACAGAATACAATTGCAGGAATGCTACGTCAATAGAAACCGAATAATTATATTATTCATCATCTTCTTTAACATACGAAGTATACATATAACTTTACGTTTTTATTCGTTACCCCAAATCGGTAACGTTAACGATTTACCATAAATAATATGGGGCGTTTTTATTATTACTGTGAGGGAAGGTCGTGCGACCTCTGTCGGTTGGAGAGTGGAACATCGACGGGCAATGACCAGCCGGGTCTTGGCAATAATTAGGCGTTGCATTCTATTGTAATCCTAGCATTAGGGGGCTAAAATCTCCTACACTGGGCCACCTACAGTGCATGCCATGTATGTGTGTAACATGGAAAACTCATCGCGATTACTCCAAGCCCTCTACGCCGTAATGACTGCTCGCCGCACCTATGCCCTACAAAATGGCTTGATAAACGCGAGCAGATCATTCCAGAAGCGAATGGATGTGACAGCCGCAGAGACGCGCCCCCGCCTGGATTTCAATAAGCTGTCAAGCCCACAGCCTCTTCCACAATGGCAACGTCCCTCCCTACCTCCATCTCTCTTCCCCTCCCCTCCCCTTCCCTCCCCTCCCCTCCCGGAACTGACACTCCCACCCTTCCGCCCCCACGCGCCCATATACCCAGCCCATCCTAGTCTAACCCGATGACCACTGGCATCGTACCCTCAACCCCCGACAATACGTTTTACCCGCAACATCACCCCTCCCACCCCCCCACCCCCGCGCACTTCTCTTCCCTTCCCTCCCATCCCCGATCCCTCTCCCCCATACCGCATCTCCCATTCCCCCACCCCTCCCTCCCCCCTGATCGCTAACCCTTCTCCCCCACCCACACCCCCCATCTCCCCTTCCCTCCCCTACCCGACCTCCCCCTGCCCCCGGTCGGACCCCTCTCCCCCACACCCCATCCCACCCCACCCCATCTGACCATTGTACCCTCGATCTCCCAACAAAAGCAGAACTAGTCTCCCGGATCGTTGCCAAATCTGTCTGGCCGGACAAAACACGCGCTTCTCTGGAGTACCGCTGACAGCATCTCCGCCACCCAGCCGTCGCCATCCCCCACACCCCCCTCCTGTGCCCTCCCTCCCCCACTCCTCCGCCCCCCCCCCCCCCATAGATATTTGAAATGCACAATGGAAGGCAGACAACTGGGTATGCAGGTTGCATCAAAAAGAAATCAGAGCAAATACCGATCAACTCTGGTTATCCGTTACAGTTGTGAAGTATTACTCCGTGTCTGAGACACGCGGAACGACTCCTGCATGCCCACTCGGCGCTCAGTGGTTCTGACACCCAAGCCGAGTCCAAGTGACAAAACAGTTGTCTGCAGTTTTGATCTATTTCCCTCTCGTATGAACTGCCGACGCTTTGACCCCGGCGGTCGGACAGCCAGTTTGCGCCATACATCAGTGACCGATATCGGCAAAAAGAGGGATATTAGTTAGTGGCAGACATTATGTGGAGGTGATAAGGCTTTATGGAGAACCCAGGGTTGTCAACACATACAAGTGTGAGGTTGTAGCGTTAGTTCTAAAATTTGATATCGGCCTCGTCCTCAATATGTCATTATTTTATTGTCGTGTTGAGCAAGCGTGGATCCATGGGGGGGGGGGGGGCTAGGGGGTTTGCACCACCCCGCCCTCTTTTAGTGGCGAGGATGTTCTTTTTACAATGGTGACTAACAACTAAGCTGTGCCCCCCCGCCCCCCCCCCCTGCCCTTTTTGTACTGGACCTCCCATATTATTTCGGTCGTAACATTTTCAAACTCCCCACCCACCCCCCTTTCTTTGAATAGATGATATCTATCTTGTTAGTTTGTTATGTTACTTTTTTCTGTGGGGAAAGCATGTTCTGTCAGCAGCTTCAATGTCTCTATTACAAAGAGTGTGTGAGAAGACCCCAATGGAATTGCGGAGGGGGTATCCTGAAACAGCTCTATATTGGAAATCGAATAGATTGAACGTGGAAGTTTGCCTGAGTTTTCGGAATAACCGTAGCGTCACGTATGGTATTCGTGGTCAAAGAAGGAACAATCAGCTTAAGGAAAACCAGTAATTCAATTTTTTTATTTCAGTTCAGTTGAAGACTAAAAATATATAAACTTGTACTAATAAGTGATGATACAGCATTGATGCCTCAACCAGCAATGTGGATTTAGTCCTCCACCCATGACCTTCATTTAGACGTCGTTTCGGGTTTAGTCCTCCATCCATGACCTCCATTTAGACGTCGGTTCGGGTTTAATCCTCCATCTATGCCCTTCATTTAGACGTCGGTTCGGGTTTATTCCTCCACCCATGACCTCCATTTAGACGTCGGTTCGGGTTTAGTCCTCCATCCATGACCTCCATTTAGACGTCGGTTCGGGTTTAGTCCTCCATCCATGACCTTCATTTAGACGTCGGTGCGGGTTTAGTTCTCCATCTATGACCTTCATTTAGACGTCGGTTCGGGTTTAGTCCTCCATCCATGACCTCCATTTAGACGTCGGTTCGGGTTTAGTTCTCCATCTATGACCTTCATTTAGACGTCGGTGCGGGTATATTCCTCCACCCATGACCTCCATTTAGACGTCGGTTCGGGTTTAATCCTCCATCTATGCCCTTCATTTAGACGTCGGTTCGGGTTTATTCCTCCACCCATGACCTCAATTTAGACATCGGTTCGGGTTTAGTCCTCCACCCATGACCTTCATTTAGACGTCGGTTCGTGTTTATTCCTCCACCCATGACCTCCATTTAGACGTCGGTTCGGGGTTAGTCCTCCACCCATGACCTCCATTTAGACGTCGGTTCAGGTTTAATCCTCCATCTATGCCCTTCATTTAGACGTCGGTTCGGGTTTATTCCTCCACCCATGACCTCCATTTAGACGTCGGTTCGGGTTTAATCCTCCATCTATGCCCTTCATTTAGACGTCGGTTCGGGTTTATTCCTCCACCCATGACCTCAATTTAGACATCGGTTCGGGTTTAGTCCTCCACCCATGACCTTCATTTAGACGTCGGTTCGGGTTTAGTCCTCCACCCATGACCTCCATTTAGACGGTTTCGGTCACCCTGACGCAATGATTAATTTTCTTGATTACGACGCAGCCGGAGGCCTATCAGTGCAACACGTGACCTGACACGAACCAATTACGAGACGCGGTGGCCGCGCGAGGATCGCCGGGAAGACTCGACCCCTTCATGTGGTCGTTTGGGGCAGACAACAAGCTGCACACGTGTGGACGGACGGACATACCTTCCCGGCATGCACTGGGCGAGGGAGGGATGGGTAGTAGCCATACGACTTCTACATGTGTGTCACATACGGGTCTCATCAGGGATTGGGTCGTTACTTGGCAATGTCACTGGCACCAGGGACCTCAGGCTCAGCGTCAGGAGGTCCCACCGGGCCGCAATAATGAGAGCTTAATTGTTGTTGATATATGGCCTTACCTTCTGGGGCCTGAAGCGGTGCTGAGAGCCAATGAATCAATGCCCCAGATGGCAGGTGTAATAACGGGACTTCGCCCAAGTCTCGTCGTCCGGGCGGCTCGCTCAACAACTGTCAGACGAGACGACGGCGTGACTACGCAGTTTTCTCGTTTCAAGTGGCATTGTTTACGAGGATTTTTAGTACGAGGCGCAAGGAGACAACGAAATCACAGTGGCTGTGTTGAGTCACCTTCACATGTTTGAGAACTTTGGATTTGGATCATTTAAATGACACACCACACACCAAAATCACATCTTTGCTCCATCCTCAAGCTGTTTCTCTTGCTGATCTGTCTCGTCTACGATGTAAGAATGCGCACACAAGAGATGGTCACCTTGTAATCAGTATTGCTCTTGATTTTCGCATTATTTTGATGGCTTATTCATCTTCTTCCATGTATATTTTTGTCGTTAATCGTTGGTCCATAAAAAAGCGACATCTGTCCAACATTTCATGTAACTTTAAATTATCTTAATTGACATTAATTAATTGTCGTGTATTATGTGCCCGCTTGGACAATGGGCAAATGTTTAATATAGTTAATAAAGCTTACAATTGCTTCTTCTTTTCTCGCAGATGATGATGAAAACACAGCTAGGTTCGCTCGCCACATTCCGACTGTTCTTCCTCTGTCTGGTATTGGGACTTATTTTCCCTGCGGAAGGATACAAAATCGTCGACCTGCGTTCTGCGCCACCGGAAGGGCCTCCGATGCGACCCGATCACTTCCGGAGTGTAGCGGAACTCAACAAGTACCTCGCCGATCTCACTGACTATTACACAGTTCTAGGCCGACCAAGGTATGTCAGGCCCATCTATCTCTGTTTACAATCACAGTAGGTATCCCGAACCCTTTTCAGTCTGGCGGAAAGTAGACTAGTGCGGAAACTAGTGCGAGCAGGTAACGCATACAAGGCGAGAGGTTCTGAGGTCCTGCTGCCCTGAAGGTGGAGGGTAAGGGGCAAGCGTTCGGAGAATCCTTTCCAATTGATCAGGGATGGTGAATATGCTTTCAGTGATTTCTACAAAATCAAGGCAGGGGAAAGGGAGAGAGAGAGGAGTGAGTTTGGGGCGGGTGGAGGGTGTCCAGCCCCAATGGACATCCCTCTTGAATTCCCCGGTGAGACTCCAAAACCATACCGTACAAATGACACGGTCACTTTAATAAGACCCCAATACTACACCGTACAAATAACACGGTCACTTTAATAAGGCTCCAATACTACACCGTACAAATAACACGGTCACTTTAATAAGGCTCCAATACTGCACCGTACAAATAACACGGTCACTTTAATAAGACCCCAATACTACACCGTACAAATAACACGGTCACTTTAATAAGACCCCAACACCATACCGTATAAATAACACGATCACTTTAATAAGGCTCCATTACTACACCGTACAAATAACACGGTCACTTTAATAAGGCTCCATTACTACACCGTACAAATAACACGGTCACTTTAATAAGGCTCCAATACTGCACCGTACAAATAACACGGTCACTTTAATAAGGCTCCAATACTACACCGTACAAATAACACGGTCACTTTAATAAGGCTCCATTACAACACCGTACAAATAACACGGTCACATTAATAAGGCTCCAATACTACACCGTACAAATAACACTGTCACTTTAATAAGACCCCAATACTACACCGTACAAATAACACGGTCCCTTTAATAAGGCTCCAATATTACACCGTACAAATAACACAGTCACTTTAATAAGGCTCCATTACTACACCGTACAAATAACACGGTCACTTTAATAAGGCTCCAATACTACACCGTACAAATAACACAGTCACTTTAATAAGGCTCCAATACTGCACCGTACAAATAACACAGTCACTTTAATAAGGCTCCAATACTACACCGTACAAATAACACAGTCACTTTAATAAGGCTCCAATACTACACCGTACAAATAACACAGTCACTTTAATAAGGCTCCAATACTACACCGTACAAATAACACGGTCCCTTTAATAAGGCTCCAATACTACACCGTACAAATAACACGGTCACTTTAATAAGGCTCCATTACTACACCGTACAAATAACACGGTCACTTTAATAAGGCTCCAATACTACACCGTACAAATAACACGGTCACTTTAATAAGGCTCCATTACTACACCGTACAAATAACACGGTCACTTTAATAAGGCTCCATTACTACACCGTACAAATAACACGGTCACTTTAATAAGGCTCTATTACTACACCGTACAAATAACACGGTCACTTTAATAAGGCTCCAATACTGCACCGTACAAATAACACAGTCACTTTTAATAAGGCTCCAATACTACACCGTACAAATAACACGGTCCCTTTAATAAGGCTCCAATACTACACCGTACAAATAACACGGTCACTTTAATAAGGCTCCATTACTACACCGTAAAATAACACGGTCACTTTAATAAGGCTCCATTACTACACCGTACAAATAACACGGACACTTTAATAAGGCTCCAATACTACACCGTACAAATAACACGGTCCCTTTAATAAGGCTCCAATACTACACCGTACAAATAACACGGTCACTTTAATAAGACTCCAATACTACACCGTACAAATAACACAGTCACTTTAATAAGGCTCCAATACTACACCGTACAAATAACACGGTCCCTTTAATAAGGCTCCAATACTACACCGTACAAATAACACGGTCACTTTAATAAGGCTCCATTACTACACCGTACAAATAACACGGTCACTTTATTAAGGCTCCAATACTACACCGTAAAATAACACGGTCCCTTTAATAAGGCTCCATTACTACACCGTACAAATAACACGGTCACTTTAATAAGGCTCCATTACTACACCGTACAAATAACACGGACACTTTAATAAGGCTCCATTACTACACCGTACAAATAACACGGTCACTTTAATAAGGCTCCATTACTACACCGTACAAATAACACGGTCACTTTAATAAGGCTCCAATACTGCACCGTACAAATAACAAAGCCACATTAATAAGGCTCCAATGCTACACCGTACAAATAACACAGTCACTTTAATAAGGCTCCAATACTACACCGTACAAATAACACAGTCACCTTAATAAGGCTCCAATACTACACCGTACAAATAACACGGTCACTTTAATAAGGCTCCAATACTACACCGTACAAATAACACGGTCACTTTAATAAGGCTCCAATACTACACCGTACAAATAACACAGTCACTTTAATAAGACCCCAATACTACACCGTACAAATAACACGGTCACTTTAATAAGGCTCCAATACTACACCGTACAAATAACACGGTCACTTTAATAAGGCTCCAATACTACACCGTACAAATAACACAGTCACTTTAATAAGGCTCCAATACTACACCGTACAAATAACACGGTCACTTTAATAAGACCCCAATACTACACCGTACAAATAACACGGTCACTTTAATAAGGCTCCATTACTACACCGTACAAATAACACGGTCACTTTAATAAGGCTCCATTACTACACCGTGCAAATAACACGGTCACTTTAATAAGGCTCCAATACTACACGGTACAAATAACACAGTCACTTTAATAAGGCTCCAATACTACATCGTACAAATAACACAGTCACTTTAATAAGGCTCCAATACTACACCGTACAAATAACACAGTCACTTTAATAAGGCTCCAATACTACACCGTACAAATAACACGGTCACTTTAATAAGAGCCCAATACTACACCGTACAAATACCACGGTCACTTTAACAAGGCTCCATTACTACACCGTACAAATAACACGGTCACTTTAATAAGGCTCCAATACTGCACCGTACAAATAACACAGTCACTTTAATAAGGCTCCAATACTACACCGTACAAATAACACAGTCACTTTAATAAGGCTCCAATACTACACCGTACAAATAACACAGTCACTTTAATAAGGCTCCAATACTACACCGTACAAATAACACGGTCCCTTTAATAAGGCTCCAATACTACACCGTACAAATAACACGGTCACTTTAATAAGGCTCCATTACTACACCGTACAAATAACACGGTCACTTTAATAAGGCTCCAATACTACACCGTACAAATAACACGGTCACTTTAATAAGGCTCCATTACTACACCGTACAAATAACACGGTCACTTTAATAAGGCTCCATTACTACACCGTACAAATAACACGGTCACTTTAATAAGGCTCTATTACTACACCGTACAAATAACACGGTCACTTTAATAAGGCTCCAATACTGCACCGTACAAATAACACAGTCACTTTTAATAAGGCTCCAATACTACACCGTACAAATAACACGGTCCCTTTAATAAGGCTCCAATACTACACCGTACAAATAACACGGTCACTTTAATAAGGCTCCATTACTACACCGTAAAATAACACGGTCACTTTAATAAGGCTCCATTACTACACCGTACAAATAACACGGACACTTTAATAAGGCTCCAATACCACACCGTACAAATAACACGGTCCCTTTAATAAGGCTCCAATACTACACCGTACAAATAACACGGTCACTTTAATAAGGCTCCAATACTACACCGTACAAATAACACAGTCACTTTAATAAGGCTCCAATACTACACCGTACAAATAACACGGTCCCTTTAATAAGGCTCCAATACTACACCGTACAAATAACACGGTCACTTTAATAAGGCTCCAATACTACACCGTACAAATAACACGGTCACTTTATTAAGGCTCCAATACTACACCGTAAAATAACACGGTCCCTTTAATAAGGCTCCATTACTACACCGTACAAATAACACGGTCACTTTAATAAGGCTCCATTACTACACCGTACAAATAACACGGACACTTTAATAAGGCTCCATTACTACACCGTACAAATTACACGGTCACTTTAATAAGGCTCCATTACTACACCGTACAAATAACACGGTCACTTTAATAAGGCTCCAATACTGCACCGTACAAATAACAAAGCCACATTAATAAGGCTCCAATGCTACACGGTACAAATAACACAGTCACTTTAATAAGGCTCCAATACTACACCGTACAAATAACACAGTCACCTTAATAAGGCTCCAATACTACACCGTACAAATAACACGGTCACTTTAATAAGGCTCCAATACTACACCGTACAAATAACACGGTCACTTTAATAAGGCTCCAATACTACACCGTCCAAATAACACAGTCACTTTAATAAGACCCCAATACTACACCGTACAAATAACACGGTCACTTTAATAAGGCTCCAATACTACACCGTACAAATAACACGGTCACTTTAATAAGGCTCCAATACTACACCGTACAAATAACACAGTCACTTTAATAAGGCTCCAATACTACACCGTACAAATAACACGGTCACTTTAATGAGACCCCAATACTACACCGTACAAATAACACGGTCACTTTAATAAGGCTCCAATACTACACCGTACAAATAACACGGTCACTTTAATAAGGCTCCAATACTACACCGTGCAAATAACACGGTCACTTTAATAAGGCTCCAATACTACACGGTACAAATAACACAGTCACTTTAATAAGGCTCCAATACTACATCGTACAAATAACACGGTCACTTTAATAAGACCCCAATACTACACCGTACAAATAACACGGTCACTTTAATAAGGCTCCATTACTACACCGTACAAGTAACACGGTCACTTTAATAAGGCTCCAATACTACACCGTACAAATAACACGGTCCCTTTAATAAGACCCCAATGCTACACCGTAAAATAACACGGTCACTTTAATGAGGCTCCAATACTACAACGTAAAATAACACATTCACTTTAATAAGGCTCCAATGCTACACCGTAAAATAACACGGTCACTTTAATGAGGCTGAAATACTACACCGTACAAATAACACGGTCACTTTAATAAGGCTCCAATGCTACACCGTAAAATAACACGGTCACTTTAATGAGGCTCCAATACTACAACGTAAAACAACACGGTCACTTCATTAAGGCTCCAATACTACACCGTACAAATAACACGGTCACTTTAATAAGGCTCCAATACTACAACGTAAAATAACACGGTCACTTTAATAAGGCTCCAATACTACAACGTAAAATAACACGGTCACTTCAATAAGGCTCCAATACTACACCGTACAAATAACACAGTCACTTTAATAAGGCTCCAATACTACACCGTACAAATAACACGGTCACTTTAATAAGGCTCCATTACTACACCGTACAAATAACTCAGTCACTTTAATAAGGCTCCAATACTACACCGTACAAATAACACAGTCACTTTAATAAGGCTCCAATACTACACCGTACAAATAACACGGTCACTTTAATAAGGCTCCATTACTACACCGTACAAATAACACAGTCACTTTAATAAGGCTCCAATACTACACCGTAAAATAACACAGTCACTTTAATAAGGCTCCAATACTACACCGTACAAATAACACGGTCACTTTAATAAGGCTCCATTACTACACCGTACAAATAACACGGTCACTTTAATAAGGCTCCAATACTACACCGTAAAATAACACAGTCACTTTAATAAGGCTCCAATACTACACCGTACAAATAACACGGTCACTTTAATAAGGCTCCAATACTACACCGTACAAATAACACGGTCACTTTAATAAGGCTCCAATACTACACCGTACAAATAACACGGTCACTTTAATAAGGCTCCAATACTACACCGTACAAATAACACGGTCACTTTAATAAGGCTCCAATACTACACCGTACAAATAACGCAGCCACTTTAATAAGGCTCCAATACTGCACCGTACAAATAACACGGTCACTTTAATAAGGCTCCAATACTACACCGTACAAATAACACGGTCACTTTAATAAGGCTCCAATACTACACCGTACAAATAACACGGTCACTTTAATAACTCTCCAATACTTCACCATACAAATAACACGGTCACTTTAATAAGGCTCCAATGCTACAACGTAAAATAACACGGTCACTTTAATAAGGCTCCATTACCACACCGTACAAATAACACGGTCACTTTAATAAGGCTCCAATACTACACCGTACAAATAACACGGTCCCTTTAATAAGGCTCCAATACTACACCGTACAAATAACACAGTCACTTTAATAAGGCTCCAATACTGCACCGTACAAATAACACGGTCCCTTTAATAAGGCTCCAATACTACACCATACAAATAACACGGTCACTTTAATAAGGCTCCAATACTACACCGTACAAATAACACGGTCCCGTTAATAAGGCTCCAATACTACACCGTACAAATAACACGGTCCCTTTAATAAGGCTCCAATACTGCACCGTACAAATAACACGGTCACTTTAATAAGGCTCCAATACTACACCGTACAAATAACACGGTCACTTTAATAAGGCTCCAATACTACACCGTACAAATAACACGGTCCCTTTAATAAGGCTCCAATACTACACCGTACAAATAACACGGACACTTTAATAAGGCTCCAATACTACACCGTACAAATAACACGGACACTTTAATAAGGCTCCAATACCACACCGTACAAATAACACGATCACTTCAATAAGGCTACAATACCTCACCGTAAAATAACAAGGACACTTTAATAAGACTCCAACACTATACCGTAAAATAACACAGTCACTTTAATAAGGCTCCAATACCATACCGTGCAAATAACACGGACACTTTAATAAGATTATAGGGCCGCCCGATAGCTCAGTGGGTTAGAGAGTCTCTACACGACCCTGTTCACCAGATGGCGACATTGTTCGACTTTAATCCCATCACAGCACGTATATAGTGCCGCCATCTAGTGATCCTTTTCGCAGTTAGCTGATGAATTGTGCTTCCATCTAGTGGGCCATTTGGTAACAAATATTGCCATGGTAACGGCGCGATGAGACGATATCGTCTGGTGCAGACGGCCGCTCTGGCATTGGGATAGGCTACTATTGCACCTAGTGTCCTAAATACGAGCATTAGTTAATCTTTTTTTTGAGTAAGAGGCAGACGACATTGTATGGACATATGAACGTTTAATGCGAGAGGGAGGCTGGCCCACAAGCACATAATGAAAGTTTCTATTTTGTGCGACAAGTACTTGCTGGGCGTGTTAACTTATATATATTTATATATATATATAAGTGTTTGCGTCACGTTCTATAGATTTAAGTGTACAAGTTGGACGGAGAAAAATTCAATAAGGGGCGCTAACATTGCTTTGCCTATCCCATTACTAATCTTGCTAACCTGTAGTAGTGTTTACGCATGATGTTTTCTACACGTAGTAAAGTATGTATGCTCCAATAGAATAGACATTTTTATACAGCTACACATTGGGTCAAATAATTTCGGCCAATGCACGAAAGGGAGTGACATGGCCCATTGATCTTTAATCTACAGATGATCAATCTAGTTGTTGTCTTAGTTACAATTAACGTCTCTATGCTAATGAATCGTCCACTGATTTTGTGGACATTTCCGGTTGAATTCTTGAAGAAAACTTGTCCATCCCTTGTCCATGCTGTTTCGACCCTGTGCGC
>OZ025257.1:21886020-22120341 GCA_964019135.1 Arenicola marina
TAAAATTTGATATCGGCCTCGTCCTCAATATGTCATTATTTTATTGTCGTGTTGAGCAAGCGTGGATCCATGGGGGGGGGGGGCTAGGGGGTTTGCACCACCCTGCCCTCTTTTAGTGGCGAGGATGTTCTTTTTACAATGGTGACTAACAACTAAGCTGTGCCCCCCCGCCCCCCCCCCCCCCTCCCCCTGCCCTTTTTGTACTGGACCTCCCATATTATTTCGGTCGTAACATTTTCAAACTCCCCACCCATCCCCCTTTCTTTGAATAGATGATATCTATCTTGTTAGTTTGTTATGTTACTTTTTTCTGTGGGGAAAGCATGTTCTGTCAGCAGCTTCAATGTCTCTATTACAAAGAGTGTGTGAGAAGACCCCAATGGAATTGCGGAGGGGGTATCCTGAAACAGCCCTATATTGGAAATCGAATAGATTGAACGTGGAAGTTTGCCTGAGTTTTCGGAATAACCGTAGCGTCACGTATGGTATTCGTGGTCAAAGAAGGAACAATCAGCTTAAGGAAAACCAGTAATTCAATTTTTTTATTTCAGTTCAGTTGAAGACTAAAAATATATAAACTTGTACTAATAAGTGAACCATGATGATACAGCATTGATGCCTCAACCAGCAATGTGGATTTAGTCCTCCACCCATGACCTTCATTTAGACGTCGTTTCGGGTTTAGTCCTCCACCCATGACCTCCATTTAGACGTCGGTTCGGGTTTAATCCTCCATCTATGCCCTTCATTTAGACGTCGGTTCGGGTTTATTCCTCCACCCATGACCTCCATTTAGACGTCGGTTCGGGTTTAGTCCTCCATCCATGACCTCCATTTAGACGTCGGTTCGGGTTTAGTCCTCCATCCATGACCTTCATTTAGACGTCGGTGCGGGTTTAGTTCTCCACCCATGACCTCCATTTAGACGTCGGTTCGGGTTTAGTCCTCCATCCATGACCTCCATTTAGACGTCGGTTCGGGTTTAGTCCTCCATCCATGACCTTCATTTAGACGTCGGTGCGGGTTTAGTTCTCCATCTATGACCTTCATTTAGACGTCGGTTCGGGTTTAGTCCTCCATCCATGACCTCCATTTAGACGTCGGTTCGGGTTTAGTTCTCCATCTATGACCTTCATTTAGACGTCGGTGCGGGTTTATTCCTCCACCCATGACCTCCATTTAGACGTCGGTTCGGGTTTAATCCTCCATCTATGCCCTTCATTTAGACGTCGGTTCGGGTTTATTCCTCCACCCATGACCTCAATTTAGACATCGGTTCGGGTTTAGTCCTCCACCGATGACCTTCATTTAGACGTCGGTTCGTGTTTATTCCTCCACCCATGACCTCCATTTAGACGTCGGTTCGGGGTTAGTCCTCCACCCATGACCTCCATTTAGACGTCGGTTCAGGTTTAATCCTCCATCTATGCCCTTCATTTAGACGTCGGTTCGGGTTTATTCCTCCACCCATGACCTCCATTTAGACGTCGGTTCGGGTTTAATCCTCCATCTATGCCCTTCATTTAGACGTCGGTTCGGGTTTATTCCTCCACCCATGACCTCAATTTAGACATCGGTTCGGGTTTAGTCCTCCACCCATGACCTTCATTTAGACGTCGGTTCGGGTTTAGTCCTCCACCCATGACCTCCATTTAGACGGTTTCGGTCACCCTGACGCAATGATTAATTTTCTTGATTACGACGCAGCCGGAGGCCTATCAGTGCAACACGTGACCTGACACGAACCAATTACGAGACGCGGTGGCCGCGCGAGGATCGCCGGGAAGACTCGACCCCCTCATGTGGTCGTTTGGGGCGGACAACAAGCTGCACACGTGTGGACGGACGGACATACCTTCCCGGCATGCACTGGGCGAGGGAGGGATGGGTAGTAGCCATACGACTTCTACATGTGTGTCACATACGGGTCTCATCAGGGATTGGGTCGTTACTTGGCAATGTCACTGGCACCAGGGACCTCAGGCTCAGCGTCAGGAGGTCCCACCGGGCCGCAATAATGAGAGCTTAATTGTTGTTGATATATGGCCTTACTTTCTGGGGCCTGAAGCGGTGCTGAGAGCCAATGAATCAATGCCCCAGATGGCAGGTGTAATAACGGGACTTCGCCCAAGTCTCGTCGTCCGGGCGGCTCGCTCAACAACTGTCAGACGAGACGACGGCGTGACTACGCAGTTTTCTCGTTTCAAGTGGCATTGTTTACGAGGATTTTTAGTACGAGGCGCAAGGAGACAACGAAATCACAGTGGCTGTGTTGAGTAACTTTGGATTTGGATCATTTAAATGACACACCACACACCAAAATCACATCTTTGCTCCATCCTCAAGCTGTTTCTCTTGCTGATCTGTCTCGTCTACGATGTAAGAATGCGCACACAAGAGATGGTCACCTTGTAATCAGTATTGCTCTTGATTTTCGCATTATTTTGATGGCTTATTCATCTTCTTCCATGTATATATTTGTCGTTAATCGTTGGTCCATAAACAAGCGACATCTGTCCAACATTTCATGTAACTTTAAATTATCTTAATTGACATTAATTAATTGTCGTGTATTATGTGCCCGCTTGGACAATGGGCAAATGTTTAATATAGTTAATAAAGCTTACAATTGCTTCTTCTTTTCTCGCAGATGATGATGAAAACACAGCTAGGTTCGCTCGCCACATTCCGACTGTTCTTCCTCTGTCTGGTATTGGGACTTATTTTCCCTGCGGAAGGATACAAAATCGTCGACCTGCGTTCTGCGCCACCGGAAGGGCCTCCGATGCGACCCGATCACTTCCGGAGTGTAGCGGAACTCAACAAGTACCTCGCCGATCTCACTGACTATTACACAGTTCTAGGCCGACCAAGGTATGTCAGGCCCATCTATCTCTGTTTACAATCACAGTAGGTATCCCGAACCCTTTTCAGTCTGGCGGAAAGTAGACTAGTGCGGAAACTAGTGCAAGCAAGCAATTCAAGGCGAGAGGTTCTGAGGTCCTGCTGCCCTGAAGGTGGAGGGTAAGGGGCAAGCGTTCGGAGAGTCCTTTCCAATTGATCAGGGTTGGTGAATATGCTTTCAGTGATTTCTACAAAATCAAGGCAGGGGAAAGGGAGAGAGAGAGGAGTGAGTTTGGGGCGGGTGGAGGGTGTCCAGCCCCAATGGACATCCCTCTTGAATTCCACGGTGAGACTCCAAAACCATACCGTACAAATGACACGGTCACTTTAATAAGACCCCAATACTACACCGTACAAATAACACGGTCACTTTAATAAGGCTCCAATACTACACCGTACAAATAACACGGTCACTTTAATAAGGCTCCAATACTGCACCGTACAAATAACACGGTCACTTTAATAAGACCCCAATACTACACCGTACAAATAACACGGTCACTTTAATAAGACCCCAACACCATACCGTATAAATACACGATCACTTTAATAAGGCTCCATTACTACACCGTACAAATAACACGGTCACTTTAATAAGGCTCCATTACTACACCGTACAAATAACACGGTCACTTTAATAAGGCTCCAATACTGCACCGTACAAATAACACGGTCACTTTAATAAGGCTCCAATACTACACCGTACAAATAACACGGTCACTTTAATAAGGCTCCATTACAACACCGTACAAATAACACGGTCACTTTAATAAGGCTCCAATACTACACCGTACAAATAACACTGTCACTTTAATAAGACCCCAATACTACACCGTACAAATAACACGGTCCCTTTAATAAGGCTCCAATATTACACCGTACAAATAACACAGTCACTTTAATAAGGCTCCATTACTACACCGTACAAATAACACAGTCACTTTAATAAGGCTCCAATACTACACCGTACAAATAACACAGTCACTTTAATAAGGCTCCAATACTACACCGTACAAATAACACGGTCACTTTAATAAGAACCCAATACTACACCGTACAAATACCACGGTCACTTTAATAAGGCTCCATTACTACACCGTACAAATAACACGGTCACTTTAATAAGGCTCCAATACTGCACCGTACAAATAACACAGTCACTTTAATAAGGCTCCAATGCTACACTGTACAAATAACACAGTCACTTTAATAAGGCTCCAATACTACACCGTACAAATAACACAGTCACTTTAATAAGGCTCCAATACTACACCGTACAAATAACACGGTCCCTTTAATAAGGCTCCAATACTACACCGTACAAATAACACAGTCACTTTAATAAGGCTCCATTACTACACCGTACAAATAACACGGTCACTTTAATAAGGCTCCAATACTACACCGTACAAATAACACGGTCACTTTAATAAGGCTCCATTACTACACCGTACAAATAACACGGTCACTTCAATAAGGCTCCAATACTACACCGTACAAATAACACGGTCACTTTAATAAGGCTCCATTACTACACCGTAAAATAACACGGTCACTTTAATAAGGCTCCATTACTACACCGTACAAATAACACGGACACTTTAATAAGGCTCCAATACTACACCGTACAAATAACACGGTCCCTTTAATAAGGCTCCAATACTACACCGTACAAATAACACGGTCACTTTAATAAGGCTCCAATACTACACCGTACAAATAACACAGTCACTTTAATAAGGCTCCAATACTACACCGTACAAATAACACGGTCCCTTTAATAAGGCTCCAATACTACACCGTACAAATAACACGGTCACTTTAATAAGGCTCCATTACTACACCGTACAAATAACACGGTCACTTTATTAAGGCTCCAATACTACACCGTAAAATAACACGGTCCCTTTAATAAGGCTCCATTACTACACCGTACAAATAACACGGTCACTTTAATAAGGCTCCATTACTACACCGTACAAATAACACGGACACTTTAATAAGGCTCCATTACTACACCGTACAAATAACACGGTCACTTTAATAAGGCTCCATTACTACACCGTACAAATAACACGGTCACTTTAATAAGGCTCCAATACTGCACCGTACAAATAACAAAGCCACATTAATAAGGCTCCAATGCTACACCGTACAAATAACACAGTCACTTTAATAAGGCTCCAATACTACACCGTACAAATAACACAGTCACTTTAATAAGGCTCCAATACTACACCGTACAAATAACACGGTCACTTTAATAAGGCTCCAATACTACACCGTACAAATAACACGGTCACTTTAATAAGGCTCCAATACTACACCGTACAAATAACACAGTCACTTTAATAAGACCCCAATACTACACCGTACAAATAACACGGTCACTTTAATAAGGCTCCAATACTACACCGTACAAATAACACGGTCACTTTAATAAGGCTCCAATACTACACCGTACAAATAACACAGTCACTTTAATAAGGCTCCAATACTACACCGTACAAATAACACGGTCACTTTAATAAGGCTCCAATACTACACCGTACAAATAACACGGTCACTTTAATAAGGCTCCAATACTACACCGAGCAAATAACACGGTCACTTTAATAAGGCTCCAATACTACACGGTACAAATAACACAGTCACTTTAATAAGGCTCCAATACTACACCGTACAAATAACACGGTCACTTTAATAAGACCCCAATACTACACCGTACAAATAACACGGTCACTTTAATAAGGCTCCATTACTACACCGTACAAGTAACACGGTCACTTTAATAAGGCTCCAATACTACACCGTACAAATAACACGGTCCCTTTAATAAGACCCCAATGCTACACCGTAAAATAACACGGTCACTTTAATGAGGCTCCAATACTACAACGTAAAATAACACATTCACTTTAATAAGGCTCCAATGCTACACCGTAAAATAACACGGTCACTTTAATGAGGCTGAAATACTACACCGTACAAATAACACGGTCACTTTAATAAGGCTCCAATGCTACACCGTAAAATAACACGGTCACTTTAATGAGGCTCCAATACTACAACGTAAAATAACACGGTCACTTCATTAAGGCTCCAATACTACACCGTACAAATAACACAGTCACTTTAATAAGGCTCCAATACTACAACGTAAAATAACACGGTCACTTCAATAAGGCTCCAATACTACACCGTACAAATAACACAGTCACTTTAATAAGGCTCCAATACTACACCGTACAAATAACACGGTCACTTTAATAAGGCTCCATTACTACACCGTACAAATAACTCAGTCACTTTAATAAGGCTCCAATACTACACCGTACAAATAACACAGTCACTTTAATAAGGCTCCAATACTACACCGTACAAATAACACGGTCACTTTAATAAGGCTCCATTACTACACCGTACAAATAACACAGTCACTTTAATAAGGCTCCAATACTACACCGTAAAATAACACAGTCACTTTAATAAGGCTCCAATACTACACCGTACAAATAACACGGTCACTTTAATAAGGCTCCAATACTACACCGTACAAATAACACGGTCACTTTAATAAGGCTCCAATACTACACCGTACAAATAACACGGTCACTTTAATAAGGCTCCAATACTACACCGTACAAATAACACGGTCACTTTAATAAGGCTCCAATACTACACCGTACAAATAACACGGTCACTTTAATAAGGCTCCAATACTACACCATACAAATAACGCAGCCACTTTAATAAGGCTCCAATACTGCACCGTACAAATAACACGGTCACTTTAATAAGGCTCCAATACTACACCGTACAAATAACACGGTCACTTTAATAAGGCTCCAATACTACACCGTACAAATAACACGGTCACTTTAATAACTCTCCAATACTACACCATACAAATAACACGGTCACTTTAATAAGGCTCCAATGCTACAACATAAAATAACACGGTCACTTTAATAAGGCTCCATTACCACACCGTACAAATAACACGGTCACTTTAATAAGGCTCCAATACTACACCGTACAAATAACACGGTCCCTTTAATAAGGCTCCAATACTACACCGTACAAATAACACAGTCACTTTAATAAGGCTCCAATACTGCACCGTACAAATAACACGGTCCCTTTAATAAGGCTCCAATACTACACCGTACAAATAACACGGTCCCTTTAATAAGGCTCCAATACTACACCGTACAAGTAACACGGTCACTTTAATAAGGCTCCATTACTACACCGTACAAATAACACGGTCACTTTATTAAGGCTCCAATACTACACCGTAAAATAACACGGTCCCTTTAATAAGGCTCCAATACTGCACCGTACAAATAACACGGTCCCTTTAATAAGGCTCCAATACTACACCGTACAAATAACACGGTCACTTTAATAAGGCTCCATTACTACACCGTACAAATAACACGGTCACTTTATTAAGGCTCCAATACTACACCGTAAAATAACACGGTCCCTTTAATAAGGCTCCAATACTGCACCGTACAAATAACACGGTCACTTTAATAAGGCTCCAATACTACACCGTACAAATAACACGGTCACTTTAATAAGGCTCCAATACTACACCGTACAAATAACACGGTCCCTTTAATAAGGCTCCAATACTACACCGTACAAATAACACGGACACTTTAATAAGGCTCCAATACTACACCGTACAAATAACACGGACACTTTAATAAGGCTCCAATACCACACCGTACAAATAACACGATCACTTCAATAAGGCTACAATACCTCACCGTAAAATAACAAGGACACTTTAATAAGACTCCAACACTATACCGTAAAATAACACAGTCACTTTAATAAGGCTCCAATACCATACCGTGCAAATAACACGGACACTTTAATAAGATTATAGGGCCGCCCGATAGCTCAGTGGGTTAGAGAGTCTCTACACGACCCTGTTCACCAGATGGCGACATTGTTCGACTTTAATCCCATCACAGCACGTATATAGTGCCGCCATCTAGTGATCCTTTTCGCAGTTAGCTGATGAATTGTGCTTCCATCTAGTGGGCCATTTGGTAACAAATATTGCCATGGTAACGGCGCGATGAGACGATATCGTCTGGTGCAGACGGCCGCTCTGGCATTGGGATAGGCTACTATTGCACCTAGTGTCCTAAATACGAGCATTAGTTAATCTTTTTTTTGAGTAAGAGGCAGACGACATTGTATGGACATATGAACGTTTAATGCGAGAGGGAGGCTGGCCCACAAGCACATAATGAAAGTTTCTATTTTGTGCGACAAGTACTTGCTGGGCGTGTTAACTTATATATATTTATATATATATATAAGTGTTTGCGTCACGTTCTATAGATTTAAGTGTACAAGTTGGACGGAGAAAAATTCAATAAGGGGCGCTAACATTGCTTTGCCTATCCCATTACTAATCTTGCTAACCTGTAGTAGTGTTTACGCATGATGTTTTCTACACGTAGTAAAGTATGTATGCTCCAATAGAATAGACATTTTTATACAGCTACACATTGGGTCAAATAATTTCGGCCAATGCACGAAAGGGAGTGACATGGCCCATTGATCTTTAATCTGCAGATGATCAATCTAGTTGTTGTCTTAGTTACAATTAACGTCTCTATGCTAATGAATCGTCCACTGATTTTGTGGACATTTCCGGTTGAATTCTTGAAGAAAACTTGTCCATCCCTTGTCCATGCTGTTTCGACCCTGTGCGCATTCTTGGCCTGGGCGACACCACAACGATCACAAAATCCAACACATTTCACAAACCAAACCAAACCACACCAGCCCGATTATATCATGGATAAAGGTCTGGAAGGGGTTAAAGGCGACAGGCGACAGTGCCGCAGTGGCGCGTTCAACATTCCGACACCGAACATTCAAAATTTAACACAGACACAGTTTTAGTTCTATCTCGAAAATCTGACAGCGGTACTGGTACTCAAAAAAAGACGTTGGGCATTTAAAAAAATGGACACTGGACACTGCCCACCCCCCCCCCCCCTCCCGCCCACCCCCTTGCAGACCCCTGTGAAGAGAAAAGACGAGATTGGATTGATTCGTAAAAGCTGAAGGTCCGAGACGCGTTCGCATCTCCGAGGATTGTCGGGTCTATACGAATCTATCGTCATCGAGTCCATTCTCCGGCTTGAACTACAGCGTTCCCACCAATGTATTGCGAAATGTACTGGCAGAGTTCAGCCTGACTCACGTCACGCATCTACTGACAGTAACCCATATACCGATAACGGTAGATTCGTGGATACGAATCGATTGGATTATGTTACGGGATGACGTCATAGCATGTAGTTTAAGTGCGAAAGCCTGGATCAGCAAACCGGACACACGTCACTCTGCTTGAAGCAGATCACGTGATGGCGTGCTCCAGGTGGACCTGTCACTATCCGAAGCCAGTATATGACTCAAATGCTAATCCTGGCTGTGGTTGCGCATGCGCAAAAAGACGTATGCTGCAATAAAGCTATCGCCATCTCTATCTCTATGATGGGCTGCCACTCGGTCTAAGATTCGAATTTATCTTTGACATACCTGAAAACGCCGACTAATTTAGAAGAAAAAATGTCTTAACAACGAGCGTGAGAACTTATATAAACAAGTAATGAGTGTAAACTGACCATGAAGGTCCCCCGTTAGTAAATCAAGCACTTGCACGCCTGAGCCTTATCCCCCCCCCCCCCCGACCCAACCACCCCAGCATCACACTGAGTACCGCCCCAGTCGCATGATGACCAAAGCAATTACGCACCTCAACTCCCCTCATAATCGGTAACAACAAAAAAATGCAGTAAAAGAGGCTAAACGCCGCGTGCGGCTTAACGTCGACACCAATTTCATCTTTATTAGCGAGAACATGGTCAACATTGACAGTCATATCCGCTAAATCCTCCCACGTTTTCTCTTTCCCCTTTTTTTCTCACTCTCTACCCTGGCTGGACGTACGTACGTCAGGTTTGGGAAGCGGACGTCGGACGGGTCCGGTCTGCCGTTAGTGCTCGGCTACAGCAACTTCAAGAGAAAACGACAGGTCGAGTCGCTAATGGCGGATGACGCGCCTCAAGAGGAGTTACTGTGGAACGTCCTCGGCGGCCGCAGGAGGTAAGTCCCGGGTGTGTTCGTCAGGGGGCGCTCGCGATGGACGCTGCATGGATGGACGCTGGGTGGTAGTTTGTGCAAAGGTGAAAAAAAATCACGTTTCGTATCGATGCCTACAACTGGAGGGACTGCTTAATTACTGCCCATTCGTTGGGGGTTGATTCTCGGGGAGTGGGTGATTTTTGTTGGGCTTGTCTTGAGGGGGTGGGGGTGGGGGATCTTTGTTGACGAAAAGTGCAATTGAAGGAAATAAATTGCCTGTAGCAGCTCCCTCTCGGGTCATGTCCCTGGTGGTGTATGTGGCCCTGTGATACGTCACCAGGTGAGACTTGCTTGGTGTGGGTGATTGGAGATTGGGTGGGGGTGTACACAGCGGGGGGGGGTGTAGAGCGTGCAATGTATATCACACTGATGCATTAGGGGTTATAACATACAAATACTATTCGTGACAGTCATGTACTGCGCATATACCAAGTGTAAGAAGAAGTTGTTCGCATCCATTATCCAATCAGGGCTTTTAAACACTTTGGGAGTGTCCTTTACATGCGAAAAGCCGCCCCCCCCCCCCCACTCCCTCTTGGCGGTCCCCTCCATCCCCCACCCGGTCGCTCCATCCCCCTCCCCGCCGCCCCATCTCCCTTCCCGCCGCCTCATCTCCCCCCCCCCACCCCGTCGCCCCATCCCCCTCCCCGTCGCCCCATCCCCCTCCCCGTCGCCCCATCCCCCCGTCGCCCCATCCCCCTCCCCGTCGCCCCATCCCCCTCCCCGCCGCCCCATCTCCCTTTCCGCCCACATCTCCCTTCCCGCCGCGCCCCATCTCCATTCCTCCCCACCCGACCTCGTTGCCCCATTCCCCTCCCCGCCGCCCCATCCCCCCCCCCACTCTGTCGCCCCGTCCCCCTCCCCGCCGCCCAGCCCCCCCCCCCTTCATTGTCCGCAGATGAGACATGGGTATGTGTTAGGTTCAACCACCACCAGTCTTTATGGAGCATGAAACGGCACATCAACCCAAATAATAACACAAAACAACCCATCACAAATCAATAATTTTATCTTCTAGTCAATAGATCCCAAGGCAATCCCATGGCCACCAGGACAAAGTACGGCTCGATGCCTGGTTGTTGAGCTTGTATCGCTCGATTTATGGTCCGTCACAACTCTGCCCTGTTCGCGTCCTCCCAAACTTCACAATATAGGTACTATTTACCCATCAACTCCCCTCCCCCCCTCCTCCCGCCTTTCCCCCACGCCCTGGAGCTCATAAAATAAAATTGATCCATGTCTGTCATTCTCTCTTCCCTTTCTCGCAGATAAACAGCTGGATGCCTGCAATTGAATGAAAGGACGGATCGCCAAAGAGAATGACCTCGTGCCCGACACTTAAAGTCCTTTGTTTACCCTTGTTTGTCTTGCTTCTACATTCGCGTTGTCACTCACATTGACGTTCCAACTTCGTGACGCAAATACCGACAAGTAACCTTCACCTTAGTGTGCTAGTAAACGGCATTCTTTATACACAAAATAGTCACGTTAATTTATTTATATATATAGCTATATCAATCTATATACACATGTTTTTTTAACATAAATTGCGATTGGAATTCACATGGCAGACATGGAGTAATTAAGTCGCGGGAGAACAATACGCCACAAGCACCTATATGGCGTCATTAGTCAACAATTGCTTAAGGAGCAATTGTGCGCGATTCAACCATGCGCTTTCCAAAGAATGTCGCGCAGTTATCTATTGAGTATATTTGTCTTGTTATAGCGTCGGTTAGTATGTCCTGATTCTCTTTTGATCGTTGAAAAAGCAAAAAGGTCAATAAAATTGTGTATGGTGTGGTTTCATTTTAACGGTAGGGTAAACGTGAAAACAAGTAACTGTAAGATAACAGTCATCTACTATAATAATACCTCATAACGACCCTTACAACGCAACGACAAAGGCAAAGAACAACCACATAGCAACGACAAAGGTATGACAACGACAAAAGGCAAAGGCAGAGAACACCTACATAGCAACGACAAAAGACAAAGGCAGAGTACACCTACATAGCAACGACAAAAGACAAAGGCCGAGAACACCTACATAACAACGACAAAGGTAGAGTACACCTAGATAGCAACGACAAAACACAAAGGCCGAGAACACCTACATAGCAACGACAAAGGTAGAGTACACCTACATGACAACCACAAAAGACAAAGTCCGAGAACACCTACATAGCAACGACAAAGGTAGAGAACACCTACATGACAACGACAAAAGATAAAGGCAGAGAACACCTACCTAGCAACGACAAAGGACAAAGGTATAGAGAACACCTACATAGCAACGACAAGAGATAAATGTAGAGAACACCTACATAGCAACGACAAAGGACAAAGGTAGAGTACACCATAGCAAGGACAAAGGTAGAGTACACCTACATAGCAACGACAAAAGACAAAGGTAGAGAACACCTACATAGCAACGACAAAGGCATAATACCCCATACATAGTAACGACAAAGGCAGAGTACACCAGAGTATATAGCAACGACAAAGAACAAAGGTAACCTAAGTACACCTAATAGAAACTAAACAGGTGCAATACATATACAACTACACAGGTAGGGTACACGTACACAACAACTATGGCAAGAGATCGCGCCCACACGTCACGAATTCGGTAGCGTAAATCTACAAAAATGGCCTGCATAACAACAATGACGAGCCACTAAGCCTTCAAAAGAACGACGACAAGATAGTACACCAGTGGCGGATCTCATTAACAGAGATTAGAAGATTACGGGGCTTAGTCTTCTAAGGTTACAATGTAAATGTTAGCCGACTAAGCCCCGTAGCCGGCTAGACTATGTACGTAAAACAGACCACTGCATAGCAACAAAGATGATATAGTAGAGCTGCATGACAACAACGACGAGATAGTAGACATGCATAGCAACAACGAGCATATAGTATGTCTGTATAACAATACACACGGTATATTAAAGGTTTCAACAACGACACCAAACGCCAAGCAACAACAACGGTAGATTGAACCACGCCATTTCCCCAATAGAATCTGTCTACATGTGTATTTCGTCCTACGTCGATCGACAGCTTTAGTCTTGGACGTGTTTCTATTCTAAGAACCATGCGATATTGCTGCTTAAACTTCATAAATGTGTTCCATAATGGAAATATTACATTATAAGTCGTAAATAGGAATTCTCACGCTTTAAGGTGTAGTTATTCTTTTATGTTTAACGATGTTTGTGTACATGTTCTCCTGATGTATCCAGTTCGACAGCTGTAATATGTGTGTGGGCCATTTGTATTTCAGTTAACGCGCAACCAATAAATTTACGTCGCCCTTTTCGAAAATCCTCTTGTGACGTTACAATTCGTAGTCACGTGATGTGGTCGGCAGTGTCTCCGATCTTAAAATGTACATTTTAACGCAAATAAAGAATGGGAATAACTTTCTTTTACTTTTTTTTTCTTTGTCCCTTTGTGGTGTGCGATGGATAATTTAATTTGAACATACAACTGCTGCAATATTATAATAGCAATGGTATACAATTAAGCTACGAGTATGATATTATATATAGACATTCTTTACGGGAGTACATCCAAAGAAACTAACTGTAAGCAAAATGTCAAGAATCTCAAAGTTACTCAGATGAGTAAGTTAATTACAGCAAGTGACCACTTCGTATATAATTTGACAAAACTATGCGAACCAAGACTTTTATTATATATGTTTCTTTTTTATCTACGCATGTTGCCATGCTAAGAGGCAAACAATCCCGGCGATGCTCCAATCACATACAGGGGGAGATCCATGGGGGGGCGGGGGCGTGCAATTCCACCCCCTTGGAAACTTGAGCATACACTGTAAAAGTCGGGCTTTGCAACGAAATACATTAGAAAGAGAGGCAACCCAGCCTCTGCCTTTGTAGAGGCAACCCAGAGGCGGATCCAATGGAGGAGTTGTTTAATGGGATGTTAAGGACTGTTAAAGGTTGGAATAATTGGTAATAATTGGTGGACATCCGCGGTCATTTTCACCCCCCCCCCCCCCCCCCACCACCCCGGTCGCACGTTTTAGTTTAGAGCCTCACTCCCTCCGGTAGCAACCCTACCCCCATCCCACCCCTCCCCATACACACACACACTTGCAAAAATCCTAGATCTTTCCCTGACATATTACACAAGAAAGCTGCACACTTTCTACACGAATTTCACCAGTCTGGCCGCATATTCCCAAACGATCAGGACGTTAGCAGTGCATCTGCCCAAACGATCACGACTTTAACAACACATCTTCCCAAACGATGTCGAATTTAACATTGCATCTTCTAAAACGATCACGACGTTAATAAAAACATCTTCCCAAACGATCCCGACGTTAACATTGCATCTTCTCAAACGATCTCGACTTTAACAACAAATCTTCCCAAACGACCTCCACTTTAACAACACATCCTCGCAAACGATGTCGAATTTAACATTGCATCTTCCCAAACGATCCCGACTTTAACAGCACATCTTCCCAAACGATCGCGACGTTAACAACACATCTTCCCAAATGATCTTGACTTTAACAACCCATCTTCTCGAACGATTTCGACTTTAACAACACATCTTCCTAAACGATGTCGAATTTAACATTGCATCTTTTAAAGCGATCACGACGTTAACAACACATCTTCCCAAACGATCACGACGTTAACATTGCATCTTCTCAAACGATCTCGACTTTAGCCACAAATCTTCCCAAACGATCTCAACTTTAACAACACATCCTCGCAAACGATGTCGAATTTAACATTGCATCTTCCCAAACGATCTCGACTTTAACAACACATCTTCCCAAACGATCACGACGTTAACAACACATCTTACCAAACGATCTTGACTTTAACAACACATCTTCCCAAACGATCTCGACTTTAACAACACATCTTCCCAAACGATCACGACGTTAACAACACATCTTCCCAAACGATCATGACGTTAACATTGTATCTTCCCAAACGATCTCGATTTTAACAACAAATCTTTCCAAACGATCTCAACTTTAACAACACATCTTCCCAAACGATGTCGAATTTAGCATTGCATCTTTTAAAACGATTTCGACTTTAACAACACATCTTCCCAAATAATCTCGACTTTAACAACACATCTTCTCAAATGATTTCGACTTTAACAACAAATCTTCCCAAACGATGTCGAATTTAGCATTGCATCTTTTAAAACGATTTCGACTTTAACAACACATCTTCCCAAATAATCTCGACTTTAACAACACATCTTCTCAAACGATTTCGACTTTAACAACATATCTTCCCAAACGATGTCGAATTTAACATCGCATCTTCCCAAACGATTTCGACTTTAACAAAACATCTTCCCAAATGATCTCGACTTTAACAATGCATCTCCCCAAACGATCTCGACTTTAACAACACATCTTCCCAAATGATCTCGACTTTAACAGTGCATCTTCCCACATCATCGCTACCTATAAGTCCCCCATGAGGACCCCCTTAATTGTGCGTTAAAGCGTCCTATACACCAAAACAAACAACCAATCTGTAAGAATGTGTTATATATGGGGTTCGACTGAGGTAGCCTAAATGTCAGCAAGATAGATGAGAAGAGGACAAGGGACCGATCTTGCGAAAAATAAAGTCTGTGCCATCGACTCGTCCATGTGTTTTTGTTGAGGAAGCCTAGTACAAAGCACGTGGTGTGTGGGAGGAGGAGGGCATAGGGGTTAGGGGGGAGCGAGAGAGGGGGAGGGCAAGGAATTGGGGGGGGGGGGCATAATAGTCAAAGCTAAGAGATGTATTCGTCTATGGGCAACATAGGCATTTTCTCCTATATAGACGCCGCTAAAAGGTCACTCGATCTAAACTTGTATATATATACTTGTATATATAGGTTTCTGTTTAAGTAGGCATTGGAGGCTCCAAAGAGTCCCGTACGCCATATCAGCGTGGAAAGAGTCAAATGTTTTGGTATGGTTTCCAAAGTGACCCCCCCCCCCCCCCCCACACACACACACACACACACCCACACACACACGCTACCACCAACATATCAAAATACTAGATCGGTCACAGAGTAATGAATAGCTAATATTGTAGCATTCTAAGATGTCTCCCCGCAGTTTGCACGTGGGAGGCAAGCTGACATTTCACGTGTAATTTCTCACACGGGAGTTCGTCGAGGCGGATCCTTCATTCAATCTCTGACGAAATTTCCTCACTTTGTCTTATTGGTCGTCAAAGATTCACATGAATCCGAATCCATCCGAAAAAACATTCATGTCGCGCTTGCAAACATCCGGAACGTGAACCCGACCATTGGCAGTCCACTTGGCCGTCCTGCATACGAGAACCCAAAACGTCATAGTGACCAAAACGTCGTACCTTGGTGGAATGAAATATACAGTTTTAAGCTTGACTGCAACCATCTTGGTTATCGCTCACACAACCCTGCGTGGCGTTTCTGAAAGAGATGGGCGGGGCCACTCGGGGCTAAAGGATTGATTGATTGACAATAAGAGACCATAAGAGACCATAAGGAAATCTAATGTTTCTTTGAGTAGAAGGTTCCAAGGGATTGACGATTGACGATTGACGTTTTCGTCACTATGACGTGTTGGGGCCTAATAAACGTGCCCACGCCAGCGGAGACGTCGCTCCCAGCAGCCCATGGTTCATGACAAATAGTTCATTTTGCAAGCCCTTCCGCGTCTTCTGGAGGCATTTTCACGCTCAGCTTGTCATACAATAATACAATAGGTTAGGTAAAGTGAGTTAACGAGGTAGGGAATAGCAGGGAAGCAGTATCAGATGATAAATATGAGGTGATCACATGCTGAAATGGAACTGTTCATGTTGCTCTAGGCACAAAAAACACCTTTTAACACCCTATATTTTCTCAATATATGCCAAAAATATTGCACGGGAAACGCATATCCTTTCTTGTGGACAAGTTCGCTATCCCATCACGGGGTAATTAGAAAGTGTGCCCGGCAAATTAGCATTTAACATTAGCATTTTTGGTATAAATACCAAAAATGCTAATATATATACTCACTGGTTGATAACCAATTAGATATTCTATGGTGGAAGTAAAACAGCTGGCTGCTAGAGGGTAAATGGCGAAATATGGCTTATTTGCTTGTGTGTACTAGGCATTTATTGCTACCATGTTGGCTGTATACAATGAAGAAAGGAATATGACATTCGGAAATATCTTAAAGAGGGAAACGCAAACAAGCGGAACACGCTTTTATCCACAGTTTTTAAAAGTAATGAAGTAGGAAGTTGTTGTTGTATTGTCAATCGGAAATCCAACAACACTTGCAAATCTTAAAGTTGCGCTTTGATTCTCGTTTTTATCAGAGGCATAGACGGACAGCCAATGAAAAGCACCGGTGACGTAGGATATGCGGCTAATGAAGGGATTGTCCCAAGAAGAAGGGAATCGTTACTAGCACAATACGATTCTGTTCCGGAATCTGCAGATACGTTTTTTACCTGGCGCTGGACCACAAGTCCACGACCACAGCGAGATAATCAACTGTGCATTATGATGCTGGACAACTTTCGCCAGTTGCCACAAATACAAAAGAAGCACATTCATTTAAGGAGGAACATCTTTAATTATTGTTGACGCTTAATCTCGTTTCTTTTCATTTTGCACGTCGTTTTATGTTGGTTCGCACGTACCGCAAAACGCGTGTTATGTGATTGTCCTTTAATTACCCTTCCACCGGGTAGTCCTGGCACACATCAGCGTCCGCTGGGAATTCATTATTGACCATAAAGATTTTTGTTGTTGAAAATTCCGTATATTGTCCGATATTTTTTGATCTGTCTTAATGTCAACACGCGAAACATATTGGATATGTCAAAAAGCAGATCCAAAGATTTGATTGAGGGGAGGGGCTGGCTGGGGGGGTGGGGGGGGGGGGGTACACTGTGGACGGGATGAGGTTTGCGAAGATAGATCTAAAAACTTACGCTCGGCCGGGGGGCAGGGTGGGCCTCCCAACAATAGTGGTCTGGAAGGGCTAAATGGCGACATGCGACACAAGCATATTTGAAATATCGACATTCGACATTGACTCCCAAATTTCGACACCGAGGATCTGCCAAAGTGACATCGACACAGATAGTGGCATTTTAGAAAAAAAAAATGAACTTAGACAAAAGGCGACAAGGAGCGTCGTGGAAAATCGACATTCGACAGTGAGATATTTGAAAAGTTTACATTCGACACCGAGATATTTGAAAAATTGACATTCGACACTGAGATTTTTTTTTAAATCGACATGGGACACTGCCCCCCGCTCCATTTCAGACCCCTAACAACATACGGGGCTCCAGAACACGAATGGGTACGGAGTGCACATGAAATGGAGTACGATTTTCACTCATGCCGGGTCTCATACTGCGAGTAATAATGCGGTAAAGTGGCTCATGAGCGCTGCGCAAAAAGATAAACTCTGTCACACGCACCAATCAGAAACAGGAACAGAATGGGCCGCGCATGTTCAATGTTGATCATAACGCCAACGCCATCTTTCGACTACCAACCGCAATGCGTCTATTTCGAAATCCTTTACTTTAATCATTATCGTTTTACTATAGGTCTGGATTTGCTTTACTGATATAGTATTTTAACTTTTTTAGCTTCGTGTCGAACGCCTAGGTCTAGTATTACCATGCACCCAAACAGGTTCTGAACCAGTGTGGGTCATCACGGAACTTACATTGTAGGCCTGGTTGGATTCAGGCCGCGTCAGAGAAGGGAGTACTGAGCAGTTCGGGTAATAGCTGGATCAGACAGTAGGGGTACACTTTGGGTGATTGTGTCCCTATTGGTAGACTCTTGCCTGTGGGTCTGTTGGGGACGTGGGTTAGTTACCAAACATATTTCAATACCAAGCAAAAAAAACGCATTTGGAGTAAGTAAAGAAACACGTCACATAATAATGAATACCATTATTTTATTATTCGAAGAATCAATCGTGCACATTTCATATACAAATATTTTTACCTTTCTTGAGCCCTTCAGAAGGGAAGCTACACAAATACAATAATTATATCAACGGTTTCGAGTATACAATATTACAGATGTACGTACTGGGGCGATAGCTAAGAACACTTGATCCGTACAAAATCAGATTAATGCCAAACATTGGATGAAGAGGAACCTCTGGTTATTATCGAAATATGATAAAAGGGACATTCTGACAAGGCGAAACCGACCTCCAAACGATACCGAATGCGATGAAAATTACCTAAAGCAGACAACCAAATATCATTAATACGCTCTTCACGCATGACGACTGTGGTGAGAACGGTTTTAGCATACCATATAGATTATGATAAAAATTACATTACAGAATGATGAAAACAAAACTTTCACTCATTACCGACTACGATGAAAATGCCAGAGAAGCGTAATCAGAAGCTAAGCCCAAGGCATGAGTTATACTTACGCTAAGCGATACTTCATATGTATTAGTTTTTCCCCGAATTTGAGAAACATGTAACGGAACTTGATACTGCAGAAAGCATATGCTTTATATATATTACCATTAAAGCATTATTTTCTAATCTCCAACCGTGTGGGTGGACTTAATCTAAGCTTTAAATTACAAGGTGTTTCATGTCCATGTTCATTCACAACACGTGCTTCCAGTTCGACTAGTCCGTCGGGGTTGAACCTTCATCATATGTCGCGTTCTTTTGAGTTTTCCATTCAGTGCGGGTAGCTGTATGGGGCGCCCGAAGACCCTGTTAGGTGGGATACGAGGAGTCTGGGTTTCACACCTGCTGATCTCTAACGTGTAAACCACTTAAGGGTTCCTTATATTTCTTAGTTGGAATGATTCCACGCGACATTTCCTCATGACCAAAAACAATAAACAGAAAACTTCCACAGAAAACAGGACACTTATAAAACAATTAGTACACGGTAAACATTCAAATACATAATAAATCAGGACACTAAATTGTTGCCAACCAAAAAGTCAGATTCTTCATACGTTATGTAGCGTCATTTCTGTCAGTCTCAAACGTTCCTTTCGCACTACCGAAAATTTAAAAAAGGTCACTTTCGGCAACTTGAATTCAAGTTCAAAATGGATAAACACAACGTTACAAAGTAATCACTATTTCAAGGACCGACTGAATTCCCCCGTGAGAAGCAATTACAGCAATACAAAACCAGAAAATAATCATCTTGGCGACCTGTAGTAGTAATAATGATAATATATAAACTGCCCGTGATTAAACATGGACATCCACTGTACACCGTACATTGTCGGGGCGGCCTCCCCGCACCGGCAAACCCCGGAATTGCCTACGACTGATGATGACGTGAGCGCTACGTGAGCGCTGCGCATGAGGACCTCATCATTCGTCGTCCATCGCCTCCTGGACCACTACTCGCTCGCCGTCAATCTCCAACACTTCCTCTCGCATCTCATTCTTCACACCTGGTGTCGCGCCCGTTTCGCCGTCGTTGTCGGCCCGCGGGGTGGCAGTCGTCATGGGAGACCGGTCGCTAGGCGCCTTGCCCCCCGTGAGGGTCGCCGCCATGCTGGCTGTCGAGCGGAACAACTTCTGACGTTTCCTGGCGCGGTCGACGATCACCGCCATCTTGGCGCTGCCCGGCCTCTTCTCCTTGCCTTCATCGTCGTCGTCGTCCTCGGACTCGCCTTCCAGTCGCTTCCTCTTCTCCCCCGCCTGCTGCGGCTGCGGCGTCGGCGGCGGTGAGAATGGCTTGGACTTCTTGTGCTCCTCCCACAGGCGGTAGCGCTCCAGGTAGAGGTCGGCCTGAGCGGTGGGCAGGCGCACCAGCGGAATGCCCAGCTTACGGAGGTGGAGTCGCTTGGTGTGGCGTATGAAGGAGGCGCCGATGGGCAGCATCTCCCCGCACACGGGGCACGGCTCCTTGTCGCGGCCGTGCGCCTGCGACACGTGCTTGCGCAGGGCCTGGGCGTTGATGAAGGCCTCGCCGCAGCGCGAACACTTGATGTGCTGGTCGCGGTGCGCCTTGTACACGTCGTGGTCGAAGAAGACGGCGCCGCACAGGCAGAAGAACTTCTCCTGCCGCTTGGCGGCGGCGGCTGCGGCGGCTGCGGCGCCCGGGGAGCTGCCGTCGGCCGCCCCGGGGGAGGAGGCCCCGGAGCGGGGGTGGTGGCCAGCGCCCCCCTTGGGGCTGAGGGCGCCGCCGGCCGACGGCGGGCTGAGGGCCGCGGCGTTCGTGACGGCGCTGTAGTGGTTGACGACCTTCTGGTGCTCGGCCACGATGTGCTGCTCGAGCACCTCCTCCGACTGGAAGGCCAGCTGGCAGACGATGCAGCGGTTCTGGCCCAGCAGCGTCTTCACGACGACCGGGTGCTTCATGGTCATGTGGCTGATGAAGTCGGTGACGTTGGTCTGGGCGCACACGTAGCACGTGAGGGCCGAGACGCCGACGGCGTTCTGCTTGTGCACGAGCTGCGAGTGGAGCATCAGACCCTGGTAGGTCCAGTACTTCTGGCCGCACGTCGCGCACTGCAGGCTGCGCCGGTCGTCGCGAATCACGGCCGGGTTGATCTCGATCTTATGGCAGAAGTAGAAGTGGACTCGCAGCGACTCTTGGTCCTTCACGAAGCCGCCGCAGATCTCGCAGATGAGATTCTTGTCCTTGCCGGCCTTGGGCGGGGTCGGGGTCCTCCCCGGGCGGGACTTGTGGTGGTCAGCCGCCTTCGGGGTGGCGGCGGCGGCGGCGGCGGCGGCGGAGGAGGTCACGGGCTGGACGGACACAGCGGTCTTATGCCCGGCGGCGGTGGGGGTGGCGGGGCCCTTGCCCTGCCCCTGAGGGACGGCCTGCATCGTGCCCGACGGCAAGAGGCCGGCCTGGAGCGCGGCGGCCAGCGGCGTCAGGAAGGCCTGGTTGTTCTGGTACACCACCGTGTAGATCTTATCGCCGATCTGGATCACCTGGTTCTGGCCCACCTTGGTGGTCACCGCCGTCTGGGGCAGCCCCGCCACCGGCTGCCCCGGCTTGGCGGCGCCGCCGTACGCCAGGGGCTTGCCGGGGAGGCCGCCCTGGCCCGGTGCGCCGCCCGGGCGGGTGGCAATGGACGGGACGCCGCCGCCGCCGCCGCCAGCCCGCTGGTCGGGCCGCACGGGCTTAGCCGCCGGCGCCACCACCGGCTTGGGTGGCGCCCCCCGTAAAGGAATGTCGCAATCCGCCGGCGACGGCTGGAGGTTCTGGTGGAGGCTGAACGACTTCTCGCACTTCTCGAAGTGCCTCAAGGCAGTCTTGCGATTGGAGCTCTCGTAGGGGCAGAACTGACACGAGTAGTAGGACATGCGCTGCTCCGTGGCGCCGCAGCGGCTGTGATCAGTCCTCATGTGGTTGACGTGGGTCGCCTGGACGCTGACGTGGCCGCAGTAAGCGCAGTTCACCCGCGTCTCCCCGTTCGGGTGGCCAAAGTTCTTGTGCTGCTCCAGCACGTTGTCGAACTCGGACACGTAGCCGCAGGAGCAGCGCTTGACGCCCTGGCGGAACGACTTGTTCTTCACGGACAGGTGCTCGCACGCCTCTTCCAGCTTGTGCAGCTGCTGCACCTCCTTCGGCGCCAGAAGGTTCTTGTTGTGCTTCTTCGTCTGGATCCGGATCAGGTCCTGGTAGACCTGCTGCCGAGATAGATCCAGACCGAGATCAAACAACACCCTGGCCAGCGGCCGCAGACCCTCCGCGCCGCTTCCATTGTCCTCCTCGCGGGGAGTCTGCAGCGACTTTCGGGACTTCTTCGTGGAGTCGGACCCGCTGGCGTCCTTGACCCCGGACGCGGGTTCTTTCCCGTTGCTTACGGACTTCTCACTGACTGACGACGCCGCCGCCGCGGATCCCGGAAGCTTCCCGACTTCGTCCGCCGACTTGTTGCTCGATACATCGGCCTTTTCATCCTCACCCTGCACTGCCTTATTATCGTCGCTTCGTTCAGCTTTATCATCAGCCTTCGCTTCGGCTTTCCCAGACTCGGAATCTTTCTCTACTGTATCTTTATCATCTTTCTCACCCCCATTGCTCTTCTCAGTTGTTTTCTCTTCTGCGTTGTTGACCTCGTTTTTCTCATCGCTTTGGCTAGTTTCCTGTTTGTCATCACTTGGGCTAGTCTCCATTTTCTCACCACTTTGGCTAGTCTCCATTTTGTCATCGCTTTGGCTGGTCTCCATTTTGTCATCGCTTTGGCTAGTCTCCATTTTGTCGTCGCTGGGGTCATCTTTCCCATCTCCGTTACCCGGCTCAGATATTGTCTCGCCATCGTCGCGTTTCTCCCCGCCATTCTCCCCTTTCTCAGTCCCGTTCCCACTCCCGCCCGCACCACCCCCGGAGTCCCGCTGCTGCTCGCTCCCATCGCGAGATTCTCCCCCCACGCCGCTGGCGTCGCCACCGTTCTCCACCCCTGTCCCCCGCCTTCCCGCCGGGTCGTCAGTAGCGACGCTTGCGTCCTCCTCCTCCTCCTCCTCCTCCTCCACTTCTTTGGACGATTGTGACGCGTCGTCGGCGTCCATATCCGAAGCGTCTTCCTCGGCGGCGCTGGAGGAGTCGGCAGCCGCCTCCCGCACCGCTCCATTGGCGTCGGCGCCCGCCAACGCCGGCGCCACCCGCTTGGCAGCGCCGTTTGTGGCAGTGCCGTTGGTCTCGAAATGTTTACTCTGGGCGACCAGTGACTCGCGCCCGCAGTTCAGCTTGCCGTTACAGACAGCGGCGGCGGTGTTGGCCTTATCGACACCACCGCCACCGCCGCCACCGGCAGCCGACGACGCGGGCGCCGTGGCCTTGTGCCCACCGCTGGCTATGTCGTCCGTGACGCCATTGCGGTCGCAGTGCAGCTTGTCCTCGGCTTTCATTGATGTTGGGACGAGTTGACTCTCGCAATCAGCCATCAGAGACCTCCGTTACAGCATTGGAGACAACCAGGCAGCCCTGCAAGGACAAACAGGACCGCTATTGAATGAAGTCAGCTTTACAATCAGTAGTCTCATTACAATCATGTAATGTGACTTATGGTCAAGGACAAACGCGACGGCTAATGAACGAAAGCAGCTTTACAATCATTACAGCCTCATTTTAGTCACGTAATGTGACTTAAGGCACAGGTCAAGTGCTTTACACAAAAACAATTGCTGATACATAAATGCCACAAAGACATGCTGGAAATATTCATCCTGTCTGAACATTTAAACAGGTGGTTGGGGTTCGACTCCATACATCAACTGAATCTGGCCAAGGAAGCTCATGGGACAAATACAATCCGAATGTTTATAAAACACATTTAAACATCCAACGCCACGCCTCCCCCCTCCCCCTCACCCCCGCCTTACAAAAACACACATACATATGTGAAAAAAAGTCTGACATTAGGCACTGTAACCGCTTTCTCTTCCCTCGCCCCTGTATAGTAAGACCATGGGTAATGTGTATAACTGCCAAGTGTATGTATGTGAATATTATGTGTATATGGCAAATGATGGATATATTTAGAAAATATTTTGTGTACATTGATATATTTATATCCATATTGTGCATATGGATATATACAGTGTTATACAACCCGAACATACGCCCAGCACGGTCACTCCCAAGTTGGGACCTGTTCAGCCGTTAGCGCACATGTCGCAGAATAAAGGGAGTACAATTAGGCGCTATCACCTGTATCACAAAGTGCAGGTCTCATGTCACATCCTTTTCGTTCCAGATGTCCGAAAAAAGCCATTTGTAACAGAACATATTGCTATAAATACCGTGGGGTATAATTCTTGGCTTCAAGAGTACAAACGAAAGCGAAGGGGGCAGGGCGAACTCTTTATCTTTATCTTGCCGACAAAGAGGAGCTTTTCAAAATGAAGCACAAGAGGGAACACAAGCAGGAATGTACGAGCAGCATTTACAAGCGCAGACATCTTGGTAAACACAAACGTGGAAGATGCGCTGACGGCGACTTAGAATAAACAACATTTCGGTATCTGATGAAAGTATTTGGCTGATACCAAAAAGGCACCCCCCCCCCCCCCTCTCACGTTAGTGAGTGGACCGTGACCTACCATTCCCAGTACGATATAGCAAAGGGAAAAACCCATCCTTGCGCAAACCGGGTAGCAAACAATCCTATATCCTATCCGGTGGTGGGACCGTAAGCTCACTGGCGGTGCGTGGGTGGGTGGGGGGGGGGGGTCATTATGACACGGTGAGTGTGACACACAACATATACGACGCCATTGAAACCAATTAAAGCCGCTTCCCTTCCTTGGAACCTATCCACCACACAGACGGACTTTTCGTCGGCATCCGCCAAGAAAAGAAACCATATTTTTCACTCATTTCAGATCCCGCCAAAAATACGTTACGGTTTGTGACTCTAGGCAGAACTCCAGCCCGAACGCCTATTGGCTTTTACTTGCATCTAGACCAGTCTTTGCCGCGTCTTTAACCAACACGCATACACCTGCCCTTGGTGCTGCGGAGATCTCTTGGTCAAGGACGCGTAACAATCACTCGCCACGCAGGTCAAGATGTCAAGATGAGTAGACTTGCAACTTGCGGCGCGGTGTAACCAGGGGGCAAACCAGAGGTAGTGGTCTTTACATAGTGACCCCCCAGCGTGTTAGGCGGCGGCCGCATTTAGCAGCATGACTGTAGATGGAACATCCCGGGTTTAAATTAAGAAAGGCAATGCGCTCGAAGAAATAACTTCCCACAAGTAAGACATTTTAAAGTGTACAATACATGAAGGCTCAGATCGTTTCCGTTGTGTTTGTCACTCACGGGCGGGAGGCCGCCAGGGGCACGTCAATTCCGTCCATAGCCCCAGCCAGTTAAAATAAGTTAAAAGCTGACAATAAACATCAACTATCTAGATGCGATGTAGAAACCGTCTCAACTTGCCTAACTGTCACCCGGATCTTCAGGAATCGATCAGACCAGTTACGTTGTTAGGAGTGCACCTCCCCCCCCCCCACCACACCTCCCAGCGCACTACCCGCACTCTTCAATGAGAGGGCGAGGGGGAGGGGGAGTGGGGGGCAAGGACCGTCCAACGTGGTAGCCGGAAATGCATGTTATTTAGCGTCCAAATAATATCGGAAAAAACGGTCATGGTGCAAGCTGGAAAATGCCACCTTGCACCGACCCCCCCCCCCCCCCCCCGCATATCTTCACCCCCACTGAATCACCAGTGGCGTGTGTTATCACTAACACGACAAGTCCAAGTCGCTAAAGAGTAAAAGGGAGCGAGTATCCCAATGCGCTCACGTGGCTCCACAGCCAGGTGGGCTAAAAATAGCCACTGGTAACGTCAACACATCCACCCAGCGCCTTCCTTTGGTCACGTGGTCGACGGGCGCCCGCATGCATAAGTAATGAGCCCGCGTCCCCGCACTCGTGACGTCAGCGAGTGCGCCGCGGTGCGGTGCGGCGCGGCGCGCCATGCCCTCCACAATGTGGGTCACGGACAAAGCCTCGCTATGGCTGCGGCCCTGGCCGCCTGCCAAACAACGGACGAAATGGCGGCACCGGATCGACATAAAATGGCCGCCAGTCCCAAGCACTTTTATCCAGAGATTTCAGCGCAACGGGACTTTACGACACATTAGGACAATAATAAAATACCACGTTATTCGACGATACAGGAGAGAAACGCATCGTATTCTCATGGATTTCGATACCCCAGAATAGCCTAATCAGATTATATCAGTAATGGCTTAGTTTATAATACCTTTATTAATTAAATACCCCTTTTAACACGAATTGCGCCATCTTTCCCCTAATATTTACAATTCTTTACATTTCATCGATCGTCGGCTTCCCATTACCTTCAGTTTTAGGGATATTAACAATGTTAGTAAAGTCTAAAACGTCCATCTGAACAATTCAAGGATGCCAGAAATATGTTTATCTTACGGTCATTTACAGAATATGATGGACAGGAGGTCCCCAGGAACATAAGACGCCGATAATTTTCTTTCTCGCTTGAATCTATCACCCAGAATAGACAGCCAACAATCAACCCAACTCCAGCGACCGTGAGTTGAAACGCCCCCTGTCGTATTTCGAGAGAATGACTTTACCAGTGAAGGTTAAAGATTGATGCCCCTACGCCCATGCTAAACGGTAACTAGACAAGTTTGTTTCACAGGATGAGTGAAAACACTACAAAATATTCTGCAAGGGTTTGTTACAATATGACCCAATAATCACCCAAAAACATACTTTGCAGCGCTAAAACTTCACAATTTCACACGGACACGTTTCACATTTTCTTCGCAACAATTTGTAACGTAGTTCACCCCCATCCCGGTCGTAACAAACATCCTTGATCTCAATGATAAATGGGCTACTCACTTCTCAGTGAGAATCCGGCCATCCAGTCAGCTCTCAGCTACATGGATCCCGCCATCGTCTCGGTCATAACTCCACACACATTTGCTGAACTCTTTGAACACAAACTATCACACCATTCACCCCCACCGCCCATCAGTCAAAGATGTTACCCATACGAATACGTCAGCGTCATTTAGATAAACGTATTGCAAAGATAAATAGGGGTATATGTGTTGTCCCACGGAAGCTTGTACAAGGCAGGGACCATGGCATATAGTTATCACGCAAGTTGCTGCAGCACCTGTTAGTTTTCTGGAATGTCGGGAGCCGAAATCAGCAGCGCCAATAAACCCGAAACCGATATGATCGGAAACGAACAACAACTGCACGTGGTTTACACGCGGGCGGCGGGATACGGTCAGGCTTTGCATCTATTATTAGTTGAATTAAACGACGCAATTTGATGATGCGACCGGGCGTAACTACGAGAAGTGGTTACTAATATGTGGGTGGTCGTCACTCGATTAGTCTCGCCTTGTTGCGCCCAAGAACAACGAGGAGCAATAGCGGAGCAATGAAGGTCCAGATAAAACACGAAATTTGTTACCATACCATGGAACACCATCGATAAATTCAATGACAGTTGCGCTTAGGATCTCACAATTTAAGTGACAAATTCTTCACGAATAACGCAACATGATTTAGCCGTATCCGCCGAGTGACTTTTGACGAGCCGATAAATGCTCTGGTGTGCCCAGTGCGTGGTTCGAGCCCCACTAATGATGTCTATAGGTTTGTGCTATAGGTCTGTAAGTATGTATTTCTTTGCAATCGCAATGAGTTGGGTCAAAGAATTGAAAGGATGAGACAGCCCCAGACACAGGAGTCACTTGAATTAAAAGCAACCTTGCTGACCTGCAGTCGAGTGTGCCATTCTCTCAACAATGCTGGATTCTTGGTTTTAAGGTAAAAACTAAATTGCACTGATGGCTAGGCTAATTAAGGCAAGAGGCATACCCTGCATAAACCTCTTAGTCAGTATTAATGAGCATGTAGGAGTTTTCTAAGATTGATGAATGGTTTGATGTCTAGGCCACTGTCATGTGTGCCTGGGCTACAAACCAGATTCCCTGAGAAGGACACACTGTACCAAAATGGATACACTTAGGAATGAAAACCGGGACAATGGGTACCACATCACACCCACAGGAAGGTGGTTTACAGATCTGTATACAGTAATGGACAAGGATTTTCAATTACCTATGTCCACCTTTTAATGATGATGGGCAATAATCCTTCATAAACATACTTGTTTTGATGTACCTAAGCCATTATTCCATGGGTAATAAAGGACCAGGGGCTTACAGGTATTGCATGTACTAATCATGGGATATAAAAAAATTTAACTGAAGAAGAAGAATATGCAGTTGTCAAAGATATATCAGACATTATTGGCAGAGCACCACATTACTGCTAAGGTGTTACAAGTGTTCAGTAAGTCAAATTCCTCTGACATATACCTTAACATTTGTTGTTACCTACTCTGCCGGTCTGATCTGCAGATCAGCCTGCCTACCAAACGAGGTAGAAAGGCTTGTTGGAGAACGCCAAGGAAGCCATAAAGCGCATAGTTTGGGCATAGTTTAGCCTCTCTATCTCATTTGGTAGGCAGATCAGCCTGCCTACCAAATGAGGTAGAGAGGCTTGTTGGAGAATGCCAAGGAAGGCATGAAGGGCATAGTTTGGTTCTAGGTGCATGCAGACACAATTTAGAGTCCAAAGTGAGTGTGCAGCTTCTTATATGTATGCAGCTACCAAAAATCTGATTACAGTAACAGAATCATGGCTCAAAGTTTAGTACTCTTCTAAAGGATGGAAGAGTGGCAGGAGCAACATGTCCTGTTAGGCACCCACAAGGTTTCAGCACTTATATGTAGTATGAAAGGCTCTATCAAATGAGAAGAAGATACAATGTCATGTGATGATCAAACCTATCAGGACCTAAAGAACTTTGGGTTTAAAGTGAGAGTGGAATTCCATCCTCAATGCAAGCCTTTGCAAGCTCGGCAAATAATATTGTTTTCAATTATAGTTTTGATTTTCTTTCTTAACAACCTAGAGCTCATCATGATTCATATGTAAATGTAGGTTCTTTGAATAAATTCGAACCCCTACAGTTTTCCTCCTTTCCCAGAATACCATTTTTTTTTAATATTTACATAAACCCTTCAACTGCCTATATATATCAATTAAACTGAATAGATCCTCTCCTTGCAGCATTTTTTTGCCTTGTATATGAATTATGGTTATGTATTAATGTATTGATGTTACTATTCACTTTTTTAATGCATGTCATGCCATCTTGTCACAATGAATGAAAAAAAGAAAAAAAAAAATTTAACACTGCAAATTCCACCAAGTCACTTGGCACACACAATTACGGCTTTGGGCATTCAGAGTTGATGTCCAACTTTGTGCAGATTCCTAACTACCATGTGCTACACTAAACAAACTATGAAATCAATAATTGCGTAACCACCCAGATTACTTCAATATTTAGTCCTCTGTGAGCTAATTATATTAGTTTTTCGAATTAATTTACCCAGAAGCTGGCCATTAAACAATAGCAAGAGGGCTTTTATGTCATACATACCATTGCATAAGAGTTCAAGATCAGGCATATAACTTATAGCATAAGAAAATCACGGATTACTCATATTAGCATATTATTAACCATATAAGACCGGGACTTCATAACCTTCCAGATATTAGTACTAACTGAACAGTTACCAAATTGTGATCTAACCTTCTGAAAGACTTTTGCTTGAAAATGAAATTCCCAGATTTTTCCCTGCATGGAATTATTTTTCACCATTTTCCCTGTTTACCCTGACCTGCGGGAAGCCTGACACAGGAACAGATATAGGCCATGATGACCCAGGATCAGCTGCCGATAATTCAGCTTGGACCTTCCAGGGAAGACACTGATGCAGCGTTCACACATGAAAGTGCAATAAGGATTAGAGGTTGTACATTTGAATATCTATCAACCAGTTGCAGTGCATGCTAGAAATTGTAGGTAACTACCGGGTAGGTCTAGATCCTAAGTATCTCACAACAATTGTATATATTGTATAGGAATTCTGTAAGGGGTTTCCTTCAAATAACATAGCATATAGACAACACAATATTTTATTTGAATTAATGTTCCATTGACGGTAACCTACATTTATTTATTTGTCTGTAATATTCTTTAGGTTCATATTTTTTGTTATTTGTGTAGTTTTGATGTTTAACAGACTAACTTTTTGTGTGGTCCCAGGATAAAGATTCATAACTGCGCAACTGCCAAAAGTAAAAAATCTGTAATGTCATATATCTATCAGAAACACATATATACAAAAATAATGTCAATGAAGGCAAGCATGGGTAGTGAAACTCACCTTAAAGAGGACTCTCAATGCAGACGGAGGAGTAATTCTGAGGATTAGTTTTATGTAAGAATGCTGTTCTCTGCCCTTTCTGGTAAGACTTGCATAAAGCCAAACAATCATATGCAGCACTCTGGCTGACCTTATAGGAATCTTTTATATGCATGGCTATCCCCTATGAACTCTCAACTCAGATAGTAGTGTGGCCTGCTTGAGGTCTTGAATAGCAAAAGCATCTCTCCCCTAGTCTTGATTTGTGACTCAGGCCTGAATAGGTGCTGAACAGGATTCAATCAGGTGACCATCAGCATTCTGAGCAATTATCAAATGCATTACAGCAAAGTATACTTCCCATTGTACTGAAGTTTTTTGGTGCATTTATCCATCGGCAAAAGGCAAATATATCACAGTTCTATAAATAATTGAAACCCAGATTTAGTTAAAACCTGTCTATTGAATATGTGGTCCCTTCGTTATACAACTTCTGGTCTGCCAGCATGAGAAGCCTGTATACTGGAGGGAGTTGTATAATAAAGGGATACTTCCCGATAGTCTGTTTAGGCTCAACATCATCGCACCTGAAAATTGAACCACATGCTAAACCTGTCAAAGATCAGTTTGTGGGCCCATGATACAATGTTTCCTAAGCTTCATGGTCATCCATGCAGCTCTGCATTCTTAGGGATGATTTGATAGTCAGCTTTACCATGCTTAAAACCTTTAGTGAAGCTGCTATAGTCTCTAGCTCTATCAGTCTATGCTGTTTAATACTGGTGATATGCCATGCTTGCATTCTCCCACCATCCTTGTATAAATTCAACTACTTGGGACAACCATACTGACTTTTTAGAATTGTAGTTGACAAAGTCCTGTAGACCGCTAAACTATGTATGTGAAATAGGCCACATAAGATAGGATTATATATCTGTCATATAGGGGGCCCAAACATTGTGCGATGCGCTAGTGAGAGTCATATTACAAAGGGGCTTTAACATGAACATTTTTTCGTGCATGGCAAAAAAGCTTATCTAACAGAGTGATGAAGGGACAGCATAATGCAGACCACTGTATAGCTCGGACAGTCCTGTCACAGAACTGTTGTAAAAGGTTCCCTCCCAGCTTCACAGTTCTTTTAGATATAACACCACAAGGTTAAGGCGAGCTCTGACAGTGTCTAGATTTGCACTAGATGCAGACTGAAGCATAAATCTTATAGATCTATCAATGACGTAATACAAATATTGGAAGTAACTGTAGATATCAAGAATACCAAAATGTTGGAATGTATAAAAAAGTAGCGGTTATACATCATATAATATATTGATAATACAATACTGATATACAATTACAGTTGCATATTGAGCTCTTTCCCGCCAAAACTAAAGAGGTCAAAATACAAATAAGAATTAGTCCTTGAATCATTCAAGATTTCTTTGGTCTATAATATATTCCATGCATGCCAGACTGCCAAATGGAATCTCCTAGCCTTGACCATGATATCAATTTACCACAAGTTTTCACTTTAGTGGTAAACGTCATCAGTTTATATATGCTTCGCAATAGATAGTTATAAGTAGCAGTGCCGTGACAGAGTTCTGTAGTATCCCAGGACCGACTGCTTGCCCCTTCACAGCCAAATCGGCGATGTTTATCAAGTTTTAGAATATAAGGAATGAAACAATCAAGTTTTCTGCAAATTTTGATATAAATTTTGCCTGGGCTTAGTTTTGGCTGGAAAGAGCTTGATATGCAACTCTAAGTGTATAGTCTTATAAGTTATAGAAATGTCTAGCCTTAGTCGACAAGACTGACCAGTGAACTGAAACTGAATGACTATCCACCCTTTTTGACCCATCACATTGACCATTGTCATCTGGTCATTGGCACATGTGCACTGTGGGCAGTGTGGTAGCCCTGTAACATGGCCCACCGTTACAGGGCTAGGCAGTGTGGCTGCTTTTGAAGTCCGGGATTAGGAGCCTTGTTATGATTTTGTATGACAAATTACAGCCAGTCAATTTTTTGAATTGCAACTGAAAAAACCTAATTCAGCTTAAACATATAACTTAACTGGAATCTTTTTAACGTAAGTCCTTTACCGCTTTTGACACAATCCCCCTGCACCGCCCAGAACATGGAACACAGTATACAAGCAACATTTTCCGGGTGGTGATGAAGCCGGCGAAAATTTTTCCAATAACCATCCATAAACTTATTGAGTTAAAAACATACATCACAAACTATTCCGTTGACTGATTTGTATCGCATTGTAGGGGGTTTAAATAGAATACGATAATCATATCGTTTAAATGAATTTACGCCGATATACAACTTAGCAGTACATGCTTACCCCCCTCGCCAAAGCGCCAATTTGGACTTTCCCAAACTCACTCACTGGGATCGCGAAGACGTATGTCATCGGCGATCTCATGTGCGCCGCCTTGTGGCCAGACTATTTTGATATGTTTTACCTTATTTTGTTCGAAGAAATTTCACTGAAACCGGTGACCGGAGCTTCCTACGATCTGTAGACCAAGAACAACAATCCTTGATAAGAATTTGTGTGATAATTCGGCATCGAAGTGCAGTTCACGCACATTCGAGTGGAACAAAACCTCAAATATGGCGGAGGTGTACCACGTGACTTGTCTGAAGCTGACGTCACGATGAATATTGATAAGTTCAAACCCCGCCAGAAAATACGCGCATTGCGCATGCGTACCAATGGCGTCTCTGGCTGAGTGCCAGAAAAGTCATTATCACGTCATTTTCTGCAAAAAACATGACTAAATTGGGGGATTCGAATACCATATTATGCCAATCGCACTTAGCACTACTTGATTATGCAGGTACCTGTCCTTAACTAGATAGAATTGACTATAAAGTCCTGAATGTTGTACCTAATTCAGTGTCTACTCAGCAGACGACATTTTTCCAATACATGTGTTTGCACATGTCACAATGGCGATGGTGACGCCTGTCTCTCCGCGTTGAGACAACTATACATTCATTTTGTAAAGGATGAAAATAAAGCATTTACTAATGAACATATAAACATGTTTCTGAACTGAGTGGTTCATCGTGAGTTGGATTGGATAGGCGGACCCTATATACAAACCACTCAAGACTCGATTAAATGCAGTAGAAGCCGTGATAAGGTACAGAGGCCTATCATACAGCCATTGAAGTCTAAAGACTTTCAAAGACACTATCTTGACAGTTTGACACTTGATCTGACTTCATGGACCTCGTTAGTGTTGAGTTTTTAAGAAATAAAATTGTGTCATCAACTCTATCTCGAAAAAAACGAGTAGCTGCGATATCGGATTCTTGACGGAGTCTGACATATGCCTAATGCTGAAGGAAACTATACGAAAATCCACCAGTCTAGCACAAAATGTCTTAATCGAATGCCCTTTCATGTATGGTACACCTTATTACAAACACACACACACACACACGTATACCTAACAGGCCAAATCAGAAGGCGAGGGGAGAGGATGAAAGAAAAGGGGAGAGGTCCGGACCCATGGGCGTGTCCATGGCGGGCACAGGGGGCACATGCCCTCCTTTTCAGACCCTACTGAGGATATATCTGTGCCCCCCTTTTAAATCTACGTGCCCCCTGGCCAGGGGTGCGGAGCACAGGGGGCACGTGCCCCCCCCCCCCCCCACACACTTCCCTTTCCGACCCTAAGATATACCTTACCACCCCCCACCCCCACCCCCACTGAAATTATGTGCACCACGGTCACCTACGTCTCATGCTTTTGCACGCATTTTGTGATCTTTTTGTGCTCCCCCCCCCTCTTTTTGAACCCCCCTTTTGTGCCCCCCCCCCCCTTTCAAGGAATACCTGCACACGCCCCTGTGACCCCCCCCCCTCCCCCCCTGCCCTTTTTTGTGCGAGGATGCTCACCATGTTTCAATGCGAAATGTGCGCATCTTATGTGTAAACGCCCCACGCTCACTATGCTGTGGTCGAAATCCACGATGGGATAACCTATTGTGAACAAATATGTTATAAGTTGAAGTTTATATAGGCCTGCATTGATATTTATCTGGAGTAAGAATTTTGCATTCGGAGGACGCCGGCGGAGTTGTACGAAGTTGCATTTGATCATATCTATGTGGGCCTGAGTCAGTATAGTGTCCATTTCATTTATCCGAACTGTCTATAATCTGTGTAGACCGAGGTATGTTATGATAGACATATCGAGAGTGATCCCGTGGGAGGGAGGGGGTGTACCTAATACATTGCTTGGCATGGGGGGGGTTCCGTGGTAAAGCCCCCCCCCCCCTTTTTTCACCGCTAACATCCGCTCGGTCAGGGCGTTTTACCTCCAATACCCGCTCGGTTGGGGTTTTACCGCCAAAATCCGCTCGGTCGGGGCGTTTTACTGCCAAAACCCGCTCGGTCGGGGTGTTTTACCGCTAAATTCCGCTTGGTCGGGGTCTTACAGCCAAAATCTGCTTGGTCGGGGCGTTTTACCGCCAAAACCCGCTCGGTCTAGGCGTTTTATCGCCAAATTCCGCTCGGTCGGGGCTTTTTAACCGTCAAAATCCTTTCAGAAGGGGTATTTCTTCGCGCTCTATGAACGCAGATGTTCAGAACCCCCTTACCCCCCGTTAGTTTTAAAATATTCGCTCTATAGGGGTATCTTTTTCATCACTATAAATGTCTGCTCTATAGGGGTATCCTTTTCATCATAAATGTCCGCTTTTTATGGGTATCTTTTTCATGATAAATGTCCGCTCTCTCAGACATCAAGGGGCACCCGCTGACCCCCCCCCCCCCCCCCGACACACACACATACACACACACCAGATTTGTATAATAGTGCCCCCAAGGCCCCAAATTCACCAAATTCAATTCCCGCAAAAGAAAAACCTTCCGAGCGGATTTTGGCGGTAAAACGCCCCAACCGAGCGAATTTTGGCGGTAAAACCCCGACCAAGCGGAATTCGGCGTTAAAACGCCCCGACGGTGCAGATTTGGTAGGGTTTGGTTGGGGGGCACCTTATCCCCTATACTTTTCTGGTCCCGAAAAAATGAATATGGCTGCACCGTTAAGACGTCACCGGTGGCGTAAGTGTTCAGTTTTGGTAGCCCCCCCCCCCCCCCACTCCCCCCGCGTCTGCCCCCTATTTTCATTTGGTTTCCGATGGTGCTGCCTCCCCTTCCCTGACTGAACCCAGCCCTACCTCAAGCTTTTTTATTTATTTTTTTATTTAAGTTACCTTGTTTCGCGAAACGGGGTACCAGCCTTGCGCCTCCTGGCGGATAACGTCAGCGGCAGAGATTGTAGTGTTGTCTGTTGTTGACTTACACTTTACAGCATTTTGTTTTTCATTTAGATAACTAACCATGGCCAAGCGAAACATTGGATACATCAAGCAAGATGATCCTCCCTTCGTGCGGCAATTTAAAGAGAAAGTTGGATACAAAGAGGGCCCATCTGTCGACACCAAAGTGAGTACAACGACCCTGGCATTTGAGCGATAAAAGGGAGGTTCGTCTCTTGCGTCTTGGGCAGGGCAGTACCCGTAGCCTGAATGTTCAGACGGTAGTCTTGACACTTGTTCTTGTGACTGTAACGTAAGCATCACACTGTCAAACCGTAACGTCTAAGCATTCAGGCTACTTGGGCAGGAGATTTGGGGCGGGTCCGAAAACACAAAATACATGAAACCAAAACCGGGTTTCCGAACTGACTGTTCGACAGGAGAAGAATCAGTTCCATGGAACTTTCAGTTTAATCCACATACACCATAGGCCAGGGACCTGTTTCAATTTGGGGGGGCCTATTCTTTTAAAAAAGGCCTTATTGTCATGAGGTTTAGAAGAAAATCATGGCACTCACAATTTTATATCATATAATATGATATAAGGCGAATTTGCCTCGATCACTCTCAAAATCACTGACGTGAGAAAGCAACACTAGACCATTTTAATGATACCAAAAAAAAGAAAAACTTACGTTTGTACTGCGATGTTATCCTTTTTTATGACACAAAGAATATTTCTCCATGCTGATACTCTACTGGCAGAAAACGCTCTGTCGCCAAAATACTAAAACACGCGTCATAAAATGATGGTTGCCATGGCGCCGAACATGCTCTGAACAATACATGCTCTATATTTATACCAGTCACGAGGATGCCATGGCAACTATAGAATCTTTCATTGTCTGTGATTTAGTCTATTTGCGAAAGTGTGTCTGCTGCCAATGGAGTGTCAGCATGGAGAAATATTCTTTGTGTCATAAAAAAGGATAACATTGCAGTACAAACGTAAGTTTGGTATCATTAAAATGGTCTAGTGTTGCTTTCTCATGTCAGTGATTTGTAGAGCGATACACTTCCATACACCCTTCCATTCCAGAGGCCTATACTGTCACTTATACATTACTGATACATGTTCTCGGCAACAGTGTCACTGTGGTATCTCAGTATCTTGGTGCAATATAAATAGACTAAGCACTACCATGGCAGGTATTAAAACTTTCTAGGTCAGTTTATAACCCTTGATCCCCATCGCATCAATGACTTGTCTTTTGGTCTAGGTTTATGCTCATTGGATGCCTAGATTGGCATTTAAATCCAGTTTCTCAAACCAGAGCCTGGTGTAGTATTACCTCTTGCACAAGACATACCCAACCCCTCTTTTGAGATGCCAGATCCGCACAAGTGGTGTAAGAGCTACAATAAATATGGGGTATCTAACCTAACTTAACTACAAAACATCACATAATTTTAAACTAATGCCTAACCCGAATCGTAACTCATGGCAGCCCTTTTTGTTGTGCTACACTTTTACATCTGCCTAACCTGGATAGACAGCACACTGTGGCCTCCCTATTCTTGACCTATCTATATGCCGATAGTCAGGATTAACAATGATGTCAAAGACGAACATCGCAGTTTAGGAGCAAGCAAGCAAAATATACCATATCTGATTTTTTAAATGTTTGCAATAATGAACTTGTAATCATATGCAGTAGAGAGACATTTCGCTTCTGTCTGTACAATCATCAGCCTGCCGATATTTGTCTGCACCATTAAACTATATGCATTGTTGATGCTTTTTGCCACTGAAACTTACTGTTAAATGTATTGGGATGAGAGCAGTATCTATATTTGGTTGACCTTTGCTCACATTGTTATAAAGTGTCATCAGAAGCCTTTCACATACTATGATAGTGGTATGATATATGGTATAAAATGTCTTAAATAGTGATATCAATATTTACCTCTAAATAGTTACAAATGGTGTTCATATGTCTACAGCAGTAATGCTGTTTGAACGGCACCATAATGGAAAAGGACAACATGTGTATAAACTAATCTTTACATTTCTTAGAGAGAACAACTACAAAGACCTGGCAGTGATGAAGAGGATAATTTCGAGGATGAGAAGCCAACTGTGGTTGTCTTGAAGTCTGGTGACTTGACAGCAGAAGAGGCAGAGCGCTTGCAGCTTCAAAATAGCGACAGTTTAAAAGGTGTGGTTTGTCTTGTACCTGCTTGTCAGCTAATGACATTTTTTAAATGATTGCATTCTAGTAATTGTATTTTTATTTTGTTTCCCGAATTCCAAACGCGTCGCCATATCCTAAATGTAACAGATAATGTATTCTTCCTAATATGTTTAGATTCTCTGTGTCTTGACATAGTCTCTTGATGATTGTCTGGAGCAATCATCAAAGCGCCCGCAGATTAAGTACCAGAGAACGTTATAGTTTGATACCTCTCTCTCGCTGAGACTTACCCAGTTAAAGCGGGAATTTTTAGTGGCTTTGATCCGACTTCGTATATTACCCGGTACATTAATTGGTTTGCCTAGATTTCTGATATTACAAGGGGACGCTCCCTAGCTCAGTTGGTAGGCAGGCTCTAGCTTAACATGGCGTAAGTACGATCCCTAGGGGTCTGGAAGGGGTAAATGGCGACGCGCGACCATGGCATATTTGAAAAAACAACATTCGACATTGACCCCCAAATTCCCAAAAAACAAAAAAAACGACACTGAAATTAGCCAAAAAGCGACATAGAACGTCGTGAAACATCGAAATTCGACACAGAGATTTGAGCACTAGCCTCCCCCCCCCACCCTCCCCCGACCTTCCAGACCCCTATCCTTGGCACCTGAATCTGGGACAAGTGCCATAAATTTGTCTCGTGAAGTTTTTTTTTTACTTGTCGCAACTTAGCATTCATGTGGTTTTGTTTTACAGAAGAAGAAGTGCCGTCTGATGGACGCGTCATCTTCAAGAAACCAGCTAAGCGCACTGAAGATGAATCTTCATCGCAGAGCGCAACGTCGATAAAGAAGAGAAAATATGTCGATGGCGATAACAATAGTAAAGTCGACAGTAAAAAGAAAAAGAACGATTCAAAGAAGATTAAAAATGCAAGTCTGTTGTCATTTGATGAAGATGAAGAAGATGAGGATGGTTGATATACTTTTATGTTAGCGCTGTCGAAATCCCGGAATAGAACAATGACGTTGAAATGTGATCTTGCCACTTATGACGTCAGTGCGCAGTGTCGTCTGCTCTTCAGGATAAGGTCATCAAGTAAACCATTCCTGGTGAGTCTGACGTCATCGCTAGGCTTGCTCGTGGTTAATACCGTATGCGGCTAAAAAATGTTTAATGGCGACGACGTATACAGCATGGTGAAGAAGCGGTGCAGTGAACGTTGTGAAACGTCAGTCGAAGTGTGTAGGTTTAATGTTACGGCGGACGCCTGGTAATGCCAGACGCAGAAGAATCCAGATTGTTCGAGGTACATTACATTATCAAGTGTAGGACTGATCTCTAAGGCTGCTAAAGGCACTTCGGTCTTCAGATCTCTACTGCACATCCCTGTGAATGCGTGATGCTCGCTAGAGTCATTATATCGAGGAATAAAAAAAAGGACTATTCTTCGTAAGTTTATACTTCTTTCACTGTTATACTTTTTGGTCAGTGATAAAGCACTACTGGGCATTTTGGCCTTGCAGATTAAGCCGTCAAGCCATATATATCGCATAGAAAATCGCTTACCGGAGAAAAAAATTATATATACATGTATCAAGTAATCTACATTATAGACCGCACAATGGAACTCTTAATATGGAACACACAGCCATTACATACACCCATAAAGCCTTATATGGACCACGCCAATTTCGCATACCACAAGACCACTTTATTCTGGATCACACCCCTCTGGTATTAAACGGCACTCAGTCATGTCCGGACTACACACCTACGTTTTAAAGACAGGAGAACCAGGATTACTGATGAGATTTGAGTTTCAAAAACACAAACTAGACGAGTCTATTTAGGTGTTCATCTTAAAACTCTTGGTCTGAGGGGCCGCCACGATAGCTCAGTGGGTTAGAGCGCTCGCATTGAAATGAAATGTTGGTGCTTTAGGCCACTTTTGTGCACATACTGGCTAAATTGGGTCAAGGAACCTCCCGGGACGATGAAGGAATGAAACATGCTCCAGATTAGGTGCCCGAGCCCGGATTCGAACCCAGGACCTATTGATCTGCGTTCTAGTGCGCTAACCACTACACCAGGGAGGTCCCCCGCTCGCATTGAGTGCTCTGGCCACCTGAGAGCCTAACGGCACGTGGATCGGTGGTTCGAGCCCCGCTGTGGCCATGTCTTTGTGGTCGCAGGATAGATTCCAGGTCCTTCGCAAAGAGTAGGAGGGATACTCCCGGGGACATGGCTCCAATCTCCCTTCCTTCTCCCATTGACGCGATGACCAAAAGTTGTCATTACGTCCTGAATATACAACCAAGCCATCCAGCCGTGGTGACAGTTTTATCATAACGCTCATCAGACATGATAGTAAATGTAGGAGCCGGCGGACGCCGCACCCCCGAAATATGTTCTCGAATAACTTCCTTTTCACAAAATCCGCGGGATTAACAAAAAAGACTCGCAGTCCTTTCAGCGTCTTTTTTGAAAACGTGTTGAATTTTGCAAAATTATCTAAAATTCTTCAAAACAAAAATATAGTTTATTAGCTTTTTGCACATGTATGTACATACAGCTTCTGCAGCTGGCTATGCCGGTTTCTCGTTATTTGGAAGAGGAACATACTTTTTACATGTTGTGGCATAAACGGTTTGTTGAACGGTTACCTTCGGAACACCATCAGATGTTAACTTTCAGATACCAAATAGGTCATCATGCAGTACCTATTAAAGCTGTGAAAATAAAACTCACTTAAAACCAAGACACATCATAACGGAAGGCCTTATAGGTTTTTCCGATAGTTTTTATAGGCTGCAGGGAAAGGACAGTGGGTGTTATGGTTCTGCCTGGATGAAGCTATGCGGCCGGGATTTGTCCGCATTGGTGTGTGAAGGACGAAGAACAGTTACTCAGGTATACATAGCACATCATCAAGCAAATAGTTTTATTTTTTACATAAATAATCAAAATTTCGTCTGGTACAAGTAAAACCATTACCGGTCATAAATTGTCACGAAATAGATCCGCGGCTAACCTACGGGTCTCCAGTTCTCTAGGTGTTTATTTCAGTAATGTGCGCATTGGATATTTCTATTCAAATGGTACAGGTGGTGAATTGTGTAACAAAATAGAGACCTGCGAAAGAATAAAATAGTTCTCCTTCGTAAGAAAGTACAGCCTGTGAGCTACAAATAACGCATATTTCGTCAGTAACATTCTAGTACAGTCAGTACTACGATAATCATACTGAAAGACGCTCTGTGTGGACTGTCGGATGTGAGGTCAAAGCTTATGCAATATACATTATGAGACCAGTCATTATTATATCGTCATGGGAACAACTATTAATTTATCATTAACTTTATCTAAGCTGTTCACAGACCATACAAACAGTCCATGGCTTCTAACGAATAGCCAACAGTGCAACGGAGACCTTGTAGAAAAGGCGGTTGAAATCAGCCATCGCGAACGCTATCAAACTTAACTAAAGTCACTCATACAGCAATACCTTCCCTGGTAACTTTCAAACTGTTTTTTACATTACATAAAAGATGTGTTCTTATACATCATCTCTATTAAAAAACAGTTTGAAAGTTACCAAGAATAACAATATCTTCAGGACGTTTGAACATCATAATAGAAGTGGAAAATTGCTGTATGAGCAGCTTTAAAGTATTTCACACGAGTCTTTAACAATTGCCGAGTTAGCAGAATATGTCACCATGATACGATACTTTTCCTAAGCAAGGGTTCAACGAGTGTGGTGAAGACGTAAGTAGTTTTAGTACAGTAACACCGGTAAGCTGACGCAACAATCCTGCAATGGCCACACTGTATTACGCGGGATAGGTTCATCGCCACTAATGGATAAAAAGGGTAGTAGTTCCCGTTAAAACACGGTGCAGTGAATGGCCTACTGCTAAGGGTGTGATTGCCATCTAGTTCACACCGTTACATACTTTGTATTCTGAAAATCATTTCCAGATAAGGAGTACCGGTAATTTCCCCCGCCCCCACCCCCAACATACAAAACGTCGTACGTTTTTACATCATTCAGGCTTGCTTCGTACAGTCATGGTACGATAACGACTGTACCACCCTTGCGATACGCTATAGAAAGCTATCGCCAAGACCAGGGGAGTAAATAATTGGCCTCACCGAAAAAAAGAAATACCGTTATACGCTGTTTTTAAACAAGACCATGCTTCAAAACACACTTGCTTCCAAATTCATTTGACATGACTCAATGGATATGCTACACAGATGCACAGTAAAAGAAAGTCTTATATCAAGTAATGGTACCAAACCACCTGCGAGCCTAACGCATATTGAAAGCAATTGCCTTTTCATAATGTTACGTCTCGACAGTGATGCCCTATCCGGTACATAGGATCTCCGTGCATTCCTTACCTGCACTCCGTTCCATATGGCCTCGACTACGTGTGATATATTAAACTTGCCCTTTCCATCCTGCCCGATATATCAAAGCAGATAGTCCAGACAGATTAGTCGCCTAACGTTGCCAACTCGTTAGGCTAGTAAATGATCTCATGTCCTGAATAATCGCTGTGCTATCAGCGCAAGACGCTCCACACCGTCTACCAGTGACTTTACGTCCGTGGGGAAGGAAGAGGGATGAACGTATAGACTGTGTGACATTAGCTGTACACTATGTACACCGACTGTGTTGCCCCGCCGGCCTCTCCCTCTCTCTCTCTCTCTGTCTGGCGATGATCTCTATGAAGCCCACGCTTCCAGCTCCCGCATATCATCGTCGTCGTTGGTGACTTTGGCTGAAGACAACAAGACAAATAGGTTCATAACGTGATAAAGGAATAATGCAATTATTATAACTAATACGTCCTGGTCCAGGTCAGGTCCTAGGCAAAAATACGTCAAAAATCAAATATCTTAATATATAATATGAACACATTCAAAGATAATTGGATTTAGATTTTAAGCCATATAAATTCTTTTCATATGCCGAGCCAATACACTGAAACTATTCGTGTTTCAAGGCTATAGAAGAACAGTCAAGAAATCATCACATTCTTCGATAAAATCACTATCAGAAATTATGAATGGTATATTTCATTTACCGGTATGTATGCAAGTAGTACCGATAGGAACATTTGATTGGGACTAAAGGGCAATTTCGGCTTTTAGGGCTCTATATTGCCACATCGCCGTCCGGCATTAATACGCACATAACGCAATCATATGACAAATATTTATCATTGTCTCAGCAATATATTTGAGTATCATAGATGTTAGATAACACAAAAAAAACTGTTCTAGTTGCATTATTACACACATACAAATTAAGGAATTCAACTAAACATCCATATGCAGAATTGAGAAAAATCTGGTTTGCCCTAGAAGCAGTAGCCTAATTTAATGCGTTCTCACAATCTGATTTCACTCAAATGAACGTTTCACCCTTCCCTGAGACTTGATAGGAAACATAGTTGTACAGGCAACGGGTTACCTCGACTAGAGCTGGCCGGTTCAGCAGTTGGCACAGACGGAAGCTGGTCGGCAGCAGGCCCTCCGACTTCCAGCAGCTGCTCATCGAGAGACTCTTGCTCAAGTTCTGCCAGCTCGTCCAACAAATCATCCTGTAAAGAGTGCAATCATTTGAAGTAACCAATCTTCCTTTCTACTTCAGCGATTTGAAGGTTTCACGGTTATGAAATGAAACGATTCTTGTTTTATGCAAACGATGCCTAAATCCCTAATCACTGGTGGATGAAGTACAGATGGAAGCATTGGAAAGTAAGTTCACAAGTGTTGGAGCCCTTGTACGCCCCTGAGCCTGTACGTTCGAACGGTGGGGGCCAAATATTTTGCCCCACTTCATGCTTATGTCCTATTCTAGGGCGCATTTTTTGGTCCCAATAGTTATGAACCTATGGACCAAGGTCACGCTGCTATCTTGTGCCATCATCCCCGCCTCCAACAAGCTCCTCAGTGGCAAATATCTTTCTATGCCAACATTCTATGTAAATGACATGATAGGCAAATACATTACTATAGATAATAATAATCTCTGCAACTAGAAGATCGGTTTCATGATAAAAGCATGATTATCTTTGACACTTACCTCATCGATATCTTGGCCGAAACCCACGGGGTTGGAAATGGCTTCAGATATCTCATTGGCCACCTCTTGTTGATCTGCTATGTCATCCATCAGATTGTGAACGTCATCCACATCCCTGCGATATAAAACCAGCCATAGCAATGAATAGTTATATCAAAGCTGCACCAGTCAAACTCTTTTACATGCAACTCTTCAAGGTGCTTAACCTTCCATTTAAGCGTCTAACTTTAATGAGCATAATCTTGTACTTCTTAATAGTGACTGCAACAAGTGTTATTTAGCAATGCCGAATAGTGACGAGTGACTGCACTATATCAGTGGGCTATTGATGTTGTGTGTCACCCATGATTCTGTATGGAGTGGTGATCCAAAGATTAGATAAGTGTTCATGAAAACTAAGGATATGCTGACCATGCTGAAAGGTTGCTGATGTGAAATATTTCCTCGATAAAAGTATTTTTGTTTTATTTTAGAACTGTTACTTACATGTTCTTATGAGCAGCCTTCAAAGCCTTTGCTGCAGCACCCATTACATTTAGCACCTCTGTGTTAGTGCTTGCATTTTCCAAGGCCTCTCGTTGAAACTCAATCGTTGATAAGGTGCCATCAATCTGTGTTAGTTGTTTTTCATATCGTTTCTTCCTCTTCAAGGCTTGCAGAGCAGCTGAAAATCAACATTACACATACTGCTATCACTGTACTTTCCAAACCCTTGGTTCAACTAAACATTAGAGCCTAAAAGTGTAGCACTGGTCTTAAACTTATGCTGTGAAATCTATGCATAATGAAAGCCATGAAGTTGTGTCATTCCATTGTCATGTGTGACAATTTTGCAAGGAGTGTTAGATATCAGTACATTTTCATGTATGTGGTTCTAAGACTGACTAGTCCTGGTCTGAGGCCAGCGGTCTGAGGCAAGCGGTCTGAGGACAGCCCCCTCGGAAAGAGGGGGGACTGTGTAGCATCAGTCAAACCATTCCTATTAGCCTCGGCTAGAAGGATCACCCCTTTAGACGAAGAGGTAGAGTGGTTGACTTGAGATCGGGAGATTGTGAGTTTGACCCCCGCTGGGGACCAAACCGGCCCCTGCCGTTTCTTATATATGAAAGAGCCTTAAGACTTATTTAGAGACCAGCCCTCAATTGCTTGGTGGAGATAGATGAGATATGATGGTGTGTGCAGGGTGTGATATAAATATAATAGAGGGGTCATCAGGGCTGAAGGTAAAAGGTATGGCCAAAATCCATATAAGGTCATGGTATTCAGCTATAATAGGGCTGATGGCAAGAGGAGAGGTATAGTTGTATTCAGGGTGGAAGGTAAGAGGTTTTGCCACAAGAGGTAAAAAGGGAGCTAAGAAATATGGCTGGGTAGGGTTGAAGACATGCAGCATAGAAGTAATAGTAAGCATGCACAGAATAAAAATGTTTATCCCTTGACATGACAACTTGAGCAAGTTGATCTTCCCTTTCCCCCTCTATACACTGCTACAATCTCCTACTGTTACAGTTAACTATTATTTCCAATTTGGTGGAGAAGGGTTCCATCATAGCTGTAAGTAAATAATACTTCCAAGCAGGCTTTGCAGTCTATGAATATACAGCAAGGGAGAAGTTGTTACATCTTCTGTCAAAAGATTGTATTCATACTGGATGGAGGTGATATGTACTCAACAATGGCAGCCATCTCTTTCTCATGTAGTCGCCACAGGTTAGAGCTAATTCTGTGATGAGGCAATGTGTAACTTTACTTCTCGCCTCAAACATTGACATTGTTGCATAGATGCCGCTTGTACATTATGGGAAGGCATGCCTCATCGCTTTCCACAGATCTTGAAGATTTGGCAAGTTTTGTAGCCTTTCCAAGCTGAGGTTTGGATGGCAAGTCCAGCTATCAGTCGGTTTTCAGCTAGAACACAAAAGTTATGGCAGCCATGGCCCCTCGCTTATGTACAGGTACAACATGGTTCAGGTGAACATGGGATAGCTAGAATGGGTCATTCTCCTTTATCCACATGAGAGCAACCAAAGGTATGGCCGACAGTTTCACTCCTTATCCACAAGTACCCTATCAAGACTTTACCTAGCCCTGGTACAAGCCTCTCTTACCACGCCCGTAAACGGAGCAAGGGTGAGAGCCATGCCGCTGACATGGCCCAAAACAAGAAATCGCGGACCGGTGGCTCAAGTTGAAGTTCATAACAGAATAATTATGTGTCCTCTCTCGCTTCGTTTTGAATGCTCCGCCACTCGCCGGACGTCAACAAACGCCGCCTGGCAGCGAGTGCTCACGCTAAGTTTGTTGACTTCCGGCGAGCGGCGGAGCATTCAAAGCGAAGCGAGAGAGGACATAAATCGCCTGGATTACAAGAAAATACACTACCGACCAAAGAAATAACTGTCCGACGAAAGTCATGAAAGCTTCAGGAATCTAATGGAGCAACTTGACGGATAGGTACGCGATTTCTTGTTTTCGGCCGTGTCAGCGGTATGGCTCTCACCCTTGCTGTTTACGGGCGTGGTAAGAGAGGCATGTACCAGGGCTAGACTTTACCATGGCACACCAGCCCATTTTGCCACCTTCAGATCTGTTTTGTAAAACAGTCTATTTCTGCCTACCAGTACTGGTTGTATATTCAGGGCACTTTAACCAATTCTGGTCATATCGTGTCAATTGGAGAAGGAAGAGTAGAAGAGCAGAGCCATATCACTAGGATAACCATTTGTGAAAGAAGGACATGAGACCTTTATCCTCCAATCACACAGGGATGACTATAACAGGGCTCAAACCACCGCCACTGACCTGCTGACAGTGACACTGTCACCCCCCCCCCCCCCCCCCACTACCACTACCTATGCCAACTCTTGCCCAGGCTTCACCAACCAGCCAGCCATGTCGGCACGGCCAGTAATTCTCCACCCCCCACCCCCTCCCCTCCCCTCCCGTCATACCCCACGCCGACACCTCGCACCCTGGCTGGCACCCACAGGCGCAAGATTTTGGTTCGCCGACGAGACTGCCGCAGGCCGCAAATGGCGATATTGGTCATTTGAATAACAGCCCTCAACAGAAGTGGATATATCTCGGTCAAATGGATACTAAATAAGTTGGATTTTCGTGTACGGCATGCAAACAAGTAACTCTTTCAGCTCACATCAATTATATATGTGTACCTCCCACCATATCTGCCCTAAAAGTACGTCCTCAAGAGTTCCATCTACTTTCTCACTTCCTCAGACCTCAGTTTGACTTCCTCGTTTTTAAACTTTTAGTCCATGCCATATTAGCGGTCGTTATCCACTGTCAGTCTGTCAAGACATTTTTGGACACTCATTTATTCGACAACAAACTTTGATTAAACAACAAGCTTATAAGTGCACACTATTTCAATCCTGACAATTTACCTCGCTTATTTTTCGTCCCATGTTTTCGTGCAACTGCAATCTCGCCATCTATTTTCTTTTCAAGAAAATCAGACTTCTTTTGAAGCATTTCCTCAACTTCTCTGAGTCGCTGAATGGCCTCTTGAGGCGAAGGAGCCTTTTCGCCCTTCTTTCCTCCGAATAGTTTAGCTAGCAAACTCATTTCCTAGCTGTCCTTGGCTGCGGTAAATCTATCAGTTATATCGTTATTCTCTATTATTGAGAAACAGCTCCGAGTATCAGTTGTGTTTATAGGACAAGTCTCTTCGTCCGAGGACTATGACGTGATTTCCGTATGCGCGTGAATCATCGCACTTAAATATCTACTCATTCGTGATTGGTTGAAAAGCAACTCCACCCTGCCGTCGTGCACGGGTCGTTATGATGCAGTCTCGTTTCGGTATGATAAACTAGAACCGCAACAGCCGCATTGTCCAAAGTGGAATAGGGCAACGCAACTAGACAATCTGCGGGAAACCTTAAACAGTGTTAAAGCGCTTAGTGAAATTCTATCAGTACCGTACAGCAGCTTCTTCATCTGTGAAACGTACGGCAAGAGCGGGGGTGGGGCAGGTTTTTTTTGCATCAGGCCAATAGGATTGCCCTAGCGCAAAAAAAACGTGGGGTGGGGCACTATATCATGTGTTGTAAACAAGAGAGGTTGGTGGGGGGGGGGGGGGGGGCGCGTCAGGGGGACGATTTGTACTCAGAAGGAGAAGGAGCTCAGAAGAGACATTTATTTTGACTTAGTTTGTTTCGCTAAGCTATGTCAATATCCCCCCCCCCCCGCCCCCAGTATGGGATTTGTCTTTATAGCTTCATTTGTTCAATATTCAATATTGCAGTAACGTACGTTAATTGTGACGTCAATTAATAAACGACTACTGTCGTTTCAATGTGTTATGTAGTCATTGTTCCTTCGGATTAACGGCAATTAAACTGCTTGGAACCCATATTGCTTTGCATATAAGCTTACATATGATCTCTTTAAATCAACCTAAAAATGTTAATGATAGCTAGACAGCTAGAGGCTATAATTTCCACTGATCCGTGACGTATAAGATATGAACCAGTTCGTTTCAGTAAAATTTGCGTCTGTTGGATCTAGTCACAATTTCCGACCGAAAGTGCCCACGATATTATTATATATCACAAGATTGTCACCAATAACGGTCAGTCAGGGACGCAGAGAGGAGTAAACGGGGTCTTGAAGGGGGCATCCGGTGTTCTGTGTCGATTTTTACAAAATTCTGTGTCGAATGTCGATTTTGCAAGACTTTTCGCGTCGATTTTGGCTAAGTTCAGGGTCATTTTTTATATATACCACTATCTGTGTCGGAGAAAGCGTTTCAGATCCTTATAGTGACAAAATTTGGTTGTCAATATGTCGAATGTCGGAAAGTTTTCGTACCCGCCATGTCTCGGACGCGAACTACCGACCGCTCGCTTTCCAGGTCCCTTGGCGCAGGTTGTTTGTGGTTTATTTATGTCGCACCAGACCGGTACATGTACCGAGGTTCTACACCTGTACGGCTGGAAACATGTAAACACCCATATGCCAACAGGGTCTTGAACAGAGCAACTTCGCAGACACTTGCCTGATGCGATCTATAGGACATAGTTAACACCACAAAGGGATATGAAACACATTTTTTTTTATTTCCATACACGTTATATATATTAAATCACAAAAGTCTATAAAACAGTTCATACACTATAGGTTTAAGAGCCAACTTAATCAAAATAATGCACTTTTTGGTTGTGTCTCTTCTGCATGGGCTTCATCCACCTTCATGCCTTCACGATTCTTGGGTTTCTAATCTATGGTTGCTTCGCCGCAATTTACATACGAATACACACTAAGAATGGCGAATGCATCGGCTTAAAATCCTTTTTAACATAAATGTCATTAAACAGAAGATATAATCGAGAATGCAACAAAAGTGGATGCGCAATGCAATCGCAGACATTGAACCATTGAAGACATAATGCGTACATTTCATATTACGTATCTTACGCTATAATTTGCTTACACACAACTCGTATCACAGATGGGACATCGGCACATCGGCAACCAATTGGGCTACGTTGAGCAAATCATATTTGCATCCAGAGATTTGTATATATCATCCCAAAATTGTGTTGGCGGTGTTAAGAGTGATAATAGACGGAACGGCATTGCGTAATAATTATTTCGATAACAAAGGCATGAGGATATGGAACTATATAGGCCGAATATCACATTTACGTTTTGGTGACTCAACAACACATGTAAAAGACGTTTCATATCGACGAGCATATCAGCTGAGAGGAGACACTTGACCTTGCCCATGTTAGAACCCAAAACGTCAGACCCTAATTCGTTCTAAGGGATAGACCCGGAGGGTGCCGGGGGAGCCTCATAATTCCAGAGGGGGAGGGGGCAATACCCCCATACTCCATCGTTTATGATAGCACTTATATATATCTGAAACTGAATAGTTACTGTCTCATATATGCATAGCCCCCGTCAATAGACACGGCGAGCGAGGCACAGTGTGAAACTGTGGTGGGTTTCACAAAGCTTTTTAATACCGGTATTAACGCTAATACCGGTATTAAATAGGTATTAACTTAAGACCAACTTTATGACGTGTTTCACAAAGACGGTATTAAGAGCATGTCGGTATTAAACTCGGTATTAACTTTAATACCGAGTCGTAGCAGGTTTATCGCTGATAATACCGACCTATTGAGGAGCCACAACTTGGCACAAGTCCTTTGATTTGATGGCCATAAATGCAGTCGACGGCACATTCATATGGGCAGGCAATCCGGTTTTGTCTGTGTCATCGTTTCAAGATTTATTGTGACATAAACTTTTCGTTTTCCATGCCGTATGATTTAAAATAAAACAGACGATAATGGCGGTAAATCTAAGCAGTTGGAAATCATTCCATACCGATGCCACATTTACAAACAGATCGAGCCACAATCTAGCAAGTTACGCTTTCATGAGCATAATTAATTGACCGTGGCCTGCGTCATATTTTCATGTGGCGAGTTCATGTCGTCATAGAGCTAGAAACTTTGTATTACATTGTTGCGCTTATATTGTCTCACAGCAGGATATAGGTCGAGATGTACTCGTAGTTCACCTCAGCATCCAGACCGATGCGATAAACATCATGCCACATAGATGTAGATGTTTTATTGATCTCGAAACAGATGGGCAAAACATTGATAACATTTATTTGATAGCTGAAAGAAGAGTTTTACGATGGATATAACCACCTCGAGGTCACTTTTGCCATGATTATACTTCCATACCAGCATGTATGTGAAAAGTTAAATATTTGTCAACCGTGTGTAATCCTTCACCCGGCGCCTTGGAATAAAGCGTTGGTTGGATATAGCGTTAGACCACACATATTACCTAAATGAGGTAAGTTTGCCCGAATCTGACCCATTGGTGGGTAAAAACAGTTCGATTTAGAAATGGAAACGTATAAACTAAACCACGTTTACGTTTAGCATTTTGTCGCGATATGTTGTGACGTCACTGATCGGTATTAAAGTCGGTATTAAATCGCTTAATACCGGTCACAGCTAATACCGTCTATATTTGCGTTTGTGAAACGGTATTACGAGTCGGTATTACCTGTTACAAAATTTGCCGGTATTAAAGTTAATACTGGTATTACCTAATACCATCTTTGTGAAACCCACCACTTGTAGATTTGCTCCGAGATGGCGCAGGATGTGCGGCATGACGTTTTCGTCACTATGACGTTTTGGGTCCTAACATCCCACCCTCAAGCTAAAAATGCCAGCCGGTGTCTACACCACAATAACGAGTGAGCAGCAATTATAATTAGGTCAGTCCCACAAAACGTAGGACACTGATCACAGTACATCAGTGTTCACATATGCCGCTCATCTGTAAATCTGAGCTCCAAGTGACGTGATTGCTCTGAAACTTATAGCCTATGAATGCGGTATGGTCTGCCGTGTATCAATGTTAATATCATTCCTCCGATAAAACTCAGTTTGAACATGTGCAATTCGCACATGTTGAGTCTCTCTAGGGTCTATATCTGCATTTCTCAGTCGATGGCCACAGGTAGAAGAGGACAGACTAGGAACAGTCTTCAGCTTTTCCTGTTAGGAAGAACACAAAAAAGTTGAAGCATAGCAATATTTATTTACATCTCATATAGTGTATATAATATCATAACACTACTTTAAAAACCATTAGAATATTTATAGAAATGAAATGTTGGTGTTTCAGACAACTTTTGTGCATATGAAGGCTAAATTTGACCTAACTCACAGTACATTGAAGCGGTATTGCATATAGCATATCAATACCATAATCACAAGATATATGTTATACCTTATTAAACCATACATACCTCTTCATTGACAGCTAAACCCCTTGACTTTGAATGCTCTCTGTCACATCGATGGAGTTTCTCATCATAGCCATAGTCATGATGAAACAGTCGATTGTATGTGGATCCAGAGTGTCTCTCCTGGTACAAAAAAGCAAAAAATTAAAAAGATCATACAATGTACAGAAACTCTTCAATCAATATGACAGTACATCTTAGGTACAACCCACTCTATTGCAAGGACCTTCCCTATTCCACTAAAAGCCTTGATCAACACCTGCTTACCCCAAACAAAAATGACAAACTAAGTACTCCTTACACTTATTTGCTCAGCCCCCAGTTACTAGCTGCCATGCTTGGCTGTCATACCCAGAGGCCACGATTCACCATTCCCAGGATTCATCATGTGGTATATTTGACCCTATTGAACTATTGAACCTTTTGAACTGACCAGACAGAACTAATGGAGCTCACAGGCATATGTGTTTAGTATACTGGTATGCCTATATATACCCAGCAGTGCATTAAAATCCACTATAATTTGTAAGGTTAAAAAATCCATTTAGAATTAGATATAGTTACATGATGCTTTCATAGATATAGTATATTAACTGGTTACATTTAAGGTTTAGATACAGCCGTCAGATTCAGTGCAGCCTTTACAATATGCTACCCTTCCTGTTACAGCATCCTGTGATTATAGACAGGTTTTGACAACATATAGATTCCTTCTCATCTTCACCCCACCTAAATGAACTCATATACTACCTAAAGCGAACCTTATCTGAGCAATATAAAAAAATTATGCATTCATGTTGGGGTGCTGGAATACGATGCTATACGGCTTCTGCATAGCTAGCCTCACGAGTGGGTCTCCTGAGGAGTTTATGCCTACTTCCAACCGCTGGCATGGACTATGTCGCTGCCAAGGGGGCAGTGGGGAAGGTTTTGTGCTGGTGCCTGAGGCATAGTGTAGGGGAGTAGTCAATATTTGATAATATAGTATATGAAGACAACAGGCCAGCCAGCCCTCCCTCTACCTGCTATTAACATATCCTCCCCACCCCTTCTTCGGATTTCACTTTTTCTGACATATTTTTTTGTTCTGTGTATGAGGTAGATCTATTGACTTTCATAATGTCATCACATATTTATCCTTTAAATTTATGGCATTCTCGAGCATACCACTTTGGCAAGACTTCAAAGGTTCACCAGCAATTTCAGGCTTTTGTGGTTCACCCACCCCTCCTCCCTCCCTTCCACCCACCCTTTCTGGTATAGTAAGCTAACGGCCGTTCTGTCTATACACCATTTTTTTTCCTGGGTCATGACGTCAAAAGTAGGCATACACCTCTCGATCGAGGTCATCTTTAAGGTTAAAATTATGGATATGCCAATGGCTGGGTCATAGCTTAGTCATAGAGGACTTTTCATATGAATTTTCAGGTTGCAGGTCCGTCCGGACAAAAGGTAGGACCCATGAGAGTCTGTGTAACCAATGTAAACAAACAAATCACTCACCCATCCGGTACTGTTGAAAACCGTTTTCTCCGGCGGGTCGTGTCTTTCAGTGGGAATAAAGGAATATGCAGATAATTCACATGGCCTTCCTATTAAATGAAACTCCCCTTTCGCTGTATTAACATTGATGACAGTTTTATTCTGCGTCATCTTGTGTATATGTTGTGACCTGACTGCGACGAAGCCGACGATCAGCTGAATCCGTCTGTCGATCGTCTCGCACATGCAAACGCACTTCCGTTGCTAGGTTCACCACCGTGATAAATACGTTTTTTTCTTTGATATTAGTACCGACCATAACGTTTGTTCTGTTTACTATTTGTTGTCATTATATTATAAAACAAGGTGATATTGGTATCTAATAGACTGATAACGTAGCGAAGAAAAAAAAATCAACTTTTCCCGAAAGCCTTTGCCCATAACATCCAACATGGCGGACGAAATTGTGTGTGGGATGGTCAAGTAGCCGTCGGTTGTCAAAATACGGTGTCATTTCCCCCTTTGGCCTGTCTTGATAACAATTACGGTCCTTGTCGTTATCGCCTTATTTAGGGAGGATAAAGTGAGTAGTTTTGTTCATCGCTAAAATGTTGTCGGTGGTTGTGTTTCGCACCATGTTTATCCAATATTCACCATGTTCACGCTGTGATTGGTCGGCCTACCGTGAATTTCCTGACAGCGAGTGCAGCAGTGCAGTGTGGGCGCATTTGGGGGGCCGCATTTGGGCCAGGATCGGTAACCCGCCCGGTAGTCTACCCGAAATATGTGACAGGGCACTTTCGGGTGTACTGATAAGGATATGCCCATGCGCATATAAAAGTACTGGAACCAACCTAGCCTGGCTGAAAACAAGATGTTACTGTCGTTAGACAGTTGGTAATGGATGACAAGTAACATCTGAACTCCTCACACTTGTTTGCTGTTAAGTGAACTTATTTTGATAAGGGTCTACGATCTTACCCATCGCTACAGGGTGGGCGTCGCTGCGGGGCGCTCCCAGCAGCCACGCCTTAATAATACTGCCTGCACTGTTAGTAGCAGTCTCGCATGTGCCCTCCCCTCTCAGACGCATAGCGAGAGTGTTAGCGGCCTTCACGCCTGCGTGCACCCTTCTTAGACTCTCAATCTGCATGCGTCTGGGTGGGGAGGAGGTAGCCCTGGTACATGCCTCTCTAACCATGCCCGTAAACGGAGCTAGTGTGAGAGCCATGCCGCTGACACGGCCGAAAACAAGAAATCTGCAGAAATCGCGGACCGGTGGCTCAAGTTGAAGTTCATAACAGAAAAAATATACAGTGCCTACCCGCCAATATGCGCCATGACGTTCCTAAAGCTTTTTGGACTTTCGTTGCACTTTCATTTCTTTGCTTGGTAACATATTTTCTTGTAATCCGGGCAATTTTTTTCACCTCTCGCTTCGTTTTGAATGCTCCGCCACTTACCGGAAGTCAACAAACGCCGCCTGGCAGCGAGTGCTCACGCTAAGTTTGTTTATTTTTTCTGTTATGAACTTCAACTTAAGCCACCGGTCTGCGATTTCTGCCGATTTCTTGTTTTCAGCCGTGTCAGTGGCATGGCTCTCACACTAGCTCCGTTTACGGGCGTGGTCAGAGAGGCATGTACCAGGGCTAGGGAGGAGGCAGGCCGCCTCTCTCAGATGCTTAGCCAGTATAATGTTGGCTATATTCATTATTCAGCATGCGTCTAGGTGGGGAGGTGCATGCAGGGAGGACATATAGGACAGTGAATGTCCTTAGCATCCAGCATCACATCCCCCGACAAACTGGCAGTGTAAAAACACCTCTGACATCGGCATTCTCAGGCAAGATACTGCAATGCATATTCTCTATGACAGATATTTCTGAAGCCTGTGTCGGCCGCTTGCAGAAATAAATAATGAAATGACTCCTAAAAAGCATTCCCTTATATATGACAGGCCCATTTGGAATTAGCTAACTGGAATCACTTACTGTTGCATCCTTCTGAAATAAGAGAATGTTTGATCCTAGGTTAAAGATAATCCTAATTGTTATTACTAAGTAACACCTCACACCTCTGTTACTGTGAAAACATAATAAATCATTTGATCCCAATGCAGTAATTGTTATTACTCAGTAACACCTCACACCTCTGTCACTGTGAAAACATCAAAAATCATAATATCTTTTGATACTAACATATCTAACACTAACACGATCGATTTGCCTCGACCACCCCAGCAAGTCTTTTGTCGTTTGTCTCAATCTCTCTGATTGGGCTAGCCAGTCGCACTCAGGCTCCCACCACAGCCCGCCGCCTCACTCTGACGCTGTCTCTCATTGGATAACATTGGATAACATTTGCCCCCCACCCCCTCCCCCGGGTAGCATCGCTGTGGGGCGCAACCACTGGTAAGATCATAGCCCCTGTTGCCTATTTTCTCATCTTGACAAAGACACTCACTTGTCAGCCATATTTTGAAATAGCACATTTCTTCCTTGATATAAATGGAAGCGTTAGGAGACAATATTTGCACTCACCACAACCGAATAAATTATTTTTGCGCTCGATCGGCCATGGTGTCTCATCGTCAACTTATGCCTTTGGACGTTACTTGTCGTCCATTACCAACTGTCTAAAGATAGTAACGTCTTATTTTCAGGCTACAACCAACTTATCAATATCTCCTTTCAATTAGCTGCAATCTTTTCCCCATGTGGTTTTGAGCTAAAAATTTTAAACTCTATAATAGTACCCTCCAAATCAGCCCATGGACCAGCATAGACAATCTAATATGCTCAGTTGTTAAGCAGGCCCATCTGCAGATCAATATATCATGGTTATTAACCTTATGATTACTCAAGTTACCACCAAGTGGTTTCCACTTTGCTTCTTTGATACAAGCTTGCTTAAAGATGATCTGAAAGCTTTTGCATGGCCCAATGAAAGGCAACATTTTGTCATTAGTACTCCAAGCTCTTACATTTATTAATACTTAATGCAGTTTTGTGCAATTGATGAGCAGCGAAAATTACAAGACATTATACGGACTATGTAAATTTATCGTCGCTGCCTTGAGAAAGAGAAGGCAAGAGGTGTTATCTCCACATTAGCGCACTTTTGTATTTCTTTTTTTGTCGCTGTGTTTCTCTTCTTCTTTTTTTGTACTAATTAATTGTACCAGGGCTGGAGGCCAGCCAATAGTACGCAATAAAACTACTTTAACTTAATGCAGTGTATTATCTAGCAAATTTTGCATTTAACTTCTATAATTGTAACATTATATCTTTATGAACAGTCAGAGCTTACCTGCTAAGACAATTTGCTTGTTTTGTTTTATTTTATTGCATGAATTTGATTTATCATTGATTTATATTGCAGATTATCCAAGTCATGTGAAGAAGATTGGTCAACTTTAAGAGGTTCAGATGGGGTTTGGTAAATAAAAATGGACAAAGATGGTTGGTTGGAATGACTTCACGTAAGTTGTGATATTCATCTTGACAATTGCATGGGCCATTTAGGCACTGTGGGAGATAGTTTGAAATAGTCTATGCAACCAGTCATGGGAGCCTGTGCTTGCCGTGAGAAGACCTCATCTGACCCTGTTCCAGATGGCACAAGAAACAGTGTCCAAGGGGATCAGGCAATATGTCCCCCTCCCGCCAACACTCCCAGTCACTCAAGGGGTACCCAAAGTGTTACTGCTGCAACAGAAGACACATCCGATAGCACACATACTCAGGCCGGGAGCTCAGTCGTTATACAAACTACAGGTCAAAATGGCCATCACCACCATCACCATAGCAACCATAACCATGGGCATCATCACCTCCATCATCATCAGCAGCCGCATCAGACCGGCCACCCGCACACGCGGGTGCGTCAGCGGAGTGGACAGACCATCGTTGATAACCTTGTGATGGAGACGTTAAAGCTGATAAGGACATTAGTGGATCTGTAAGTTGTGCAACATTTGTTTCCTAAACTTGTATGTGTTCTTAAGTTATTTACTGCAACATAGTTGTTCAGAAGCTCCTAATGTGACCTCTGTCAGTGTTTTTTTTTTTTTTAATGGCACTAATAAAGAAAAATCTTGTGTAAAATATGTAAATGTTTCAGTAACTTAATATATCATATTAAGTTTGACTCTGTTTTATGTCGTATCATACTCGTCAGATGGTGGAACTGACAGTCCCTGAAATGTGCCATAGGGTCAATATGTTATGATCACTATATATAATTGTACAAATTGGTCTTCCGCAGGAATGAGGACCCACCATTATCGATGCTGACGTTGCAAAAAATGGCTGACCAGGAGAAGGGTTGGCTTAAAGTCGTTCAATCTGTTGTTCGCGTCATTCCTATGGATGACCCCCTCGGGCCTGCTGTTATCACACTGCTACTGGACGAGTGTCCCTTACCGACGAAGGTATGATCACCAAAAACATAGACTATGGTCCCTGCACTATGCGACCCCTCGATTGTACCACTATGCGAGAGGCCGGCTCGGTAGCTCAGTGGGTTAGAGCGCTGGCATTGAGTGCTCTGGTCACCTGAGAGCCTAACGGCGCGTGGATCGATGGTTCGAGCCCTGCTGTAGCCATGTCTGTGTGGTCGCAGGATAAAGATCCCATGTCTTTCTTCGTAAATAGTAGGGGGTTACCCCCGGAGACATGGCCCCACTCTCCCTTCCTTCTCCCATTGACGCGATATGACCAAAAGTGGTTAAAGCGTCCTGAATATACAACCAACCAATCACCAAAAACCAATGTTAATACTAAACCATTAATGACGTTAATTTTGTGTCTTGGCCATTGTAAATTACCTGGGGCCGGCTTGACAGCTCAGTGGGGTAGAACGCTCGCATTGAGTGCTCTGGTCACCTGAGAGCCTAACGGCACGTGGGTCGGTGGTTCGAGCCCTGATGTGGCCATGTCTGTGTGGTCGCAGGATAAAGATCCCATGTCTTTCTTCCTAAATTGTAGGGGGTTACCCTCAGGGACATAGCTCCACTCTCCCTTCCTTCTCCCATTGACGCGATAGGACCAAAAGTGGTTAAAGCGTCCTGAATAACCAACCAACCTTGTGCAACCAATTACCTGATTACAGGAGGCCACCCAGAAGCTGTGTTTAAGTCTAGGATTGACTGCTGATGGTGCCATCAAAAATGGAAGGACGGAGATTCAGAAACACCGGAATATATGTGTTGTTCTCGGTTGTTTGGCCGAGAGGATGGCCGGTAAGTTAATATAATTGCCATTGGCGCGGATACTATATCAGCGCAATGATAGCGAATCTTGAGCGCCATGAGTAAGATGCAGATAGTTTGATTGTATTTGTCAGAACCAAGCAGTAAGATGCAGATAATTGTATTGTATTTGTCAGAAGCCATGAGTAAGATGCAGATAATTTGATTGTATCTTTTGAAACACATGGTTAAGGAAGGGTTTGTTTCCTTCAGGCCCGAGCAGTGTGGCCTTGTTGTCTACGGACGTCATCAGTTACCTGTTTTCTAATCTGGTATGTATGGATTACTGTGCTTATGCCCCTTGTTCCATGGTTTATTGGTGTGTGATCCGATCTATCGTACAGTTAATCATGACCTTTTTTTCGTATTTTCGGCCTTGTTCATCATTTAAGATGGATCAGATGGATCAGATGGATTTAAGTAGATTAGGGGCCAAAAGCTACACTTGATGATATGTACTATGGACCATGTTAACCCGCGCTGGAAAGGTGAAAAGTTCACTAATCCGGTGGCTAGAAGTTATATATGACATTCTAAGATTGTATTTATAGATTTGCTTTTGCATTCCTGTTTCTGATAGCATTGCTTTATGTTTGCTGTTTCACGTCACTACCATGCAATCATGGGCCCTCTTGTTCAGTCTTATTTCATGTCTGCTATTCTACATTGTTTGCAGAATCCCAAGCAAGATGCAACTGTGATACTGCACTCAATTATTGCACTGGAAAAGTTTGCACAGACGAGTGAGTCTCTGATCTGTGCAGTTTATATCATGGTCTGTTTAGTACTTATTATTTAATATTTAGGGTTCACAAGTAATTATTTTTGATTCAGATTTATTACGGTTAAGTAGTTTAATTAATGATGGTGAGAAAATTCTCTATTCTAAATTGTCCTAAGCCAGCTAATATTAACTACCGGTACTGTTTCGTTTTGCAGAACTAAATTAAGAAATGTCACACCTATATTTTTCTGGCTACCTTTATTAGCTTAGAAATATTAAGCGGGCGGCCAGCCAACATATATGATATACCACATGGCTTTAACTTTTAACAGGCGAAAACAAGAGACTTTTATGTGAAGAAATCAATTCAAACCAGCATAATTACTTGGAAGTGCTTGAAACATGGCGTCACGATAAGGACTATCGCCTACGAGAAGTGGGATTCTGTGCGCAGTGGTGCCTTGACAACTTCTGTAAGTAGTCTATGCTCAAATATACTTCCATGTCTATGTTTTTTACTGCAGGACCTGGTAATATATCGATACTGTTAGGCTACTCTTTTGAACGATTGTATATGAAATTACTGACAGGCGTTTGATGCGTTGAAATTGAAGTTTGTCAGGATTATACGTGTCATTATTGGCGAATTCAATTACCATTAATTTAAGTTTTGAATCTTGTATTAAAAGCGTTGCGCTTGTCGTCGAAGAGACAGAGCTTTTCGAAAGTTATAATGATTACCATTCTTTACACGCTTTAAACATTCCTTTGTCTTTTTCTTTCATCACCAATCGTCAGTCGTTAAACCGGTAAGTACAATAATTGGGTGAACACAACTACATGTATAATATGTTCCTTGTCATCTTTCGTGATGATCAGTTTGTTATGTCTTAATTATGTAGACAGTTCGGATGTCATTTGTGAGATAAAGCAGCAATACACCTGAAACATAACTCTTGTTAGTATGTTTTATACCATGCACTTTTCGCTCTCGTGTATATTTAACAGTGCTCGACTTCCAGATAAATTGTGGCGATCAATGCTAAACATTTGGTTTGCGCGCACGTGTTTCCGTTAAATAAGTGCCACGCGTATTTTTCGTTTTTAATGGTTTAATATTGGATCATTGTTTCCACAGGATCGGAAATATTCCTATGAGAGGATTAACATGGAAGGCATCAATGTCATGTTGAACAGTCACGACGTCAGCGAATATCTCAAACTGTCCCCCGACGGACTAGAGGTAAATGTCAATGCCTTGTGGCTATAGTCTACTACTGGTAATCTTTGCAAATCTTTGTTCGTTGCCTTTTGGCTTTTTTATATCACCACCTAGTGTTGCCTATTTGCCAGGGTTCTCGCCCTTACACCCTCACCCTCGTGGTTGCTATGACAACTCATGTATATACATGTACTACTCTGGCTTCTATTGAATGCACTCGTGGTCGCTATGACTGAAATTGAGTATTGTCGGCGATCATGATCGTTATGCCAACTATCTGCGCTAACTCTGGCCGATAATAAACTGTGTATTAACTTATATGTCCGTACCATATTTTCATCGTGTAAATCGGCTTTAACCATGCGATTTTATCTGTGCCTATATTGTTTTCGCCTCCCCGCCCCCCTCCCCGCCCCCCTCCCCGCCCCCGGTCCCGCCTCCGCCCCCGGTCCCGCCCCAGGCACGCTGTGACGCCTCCTCCTTCGAGAGTGTGCGCTGTACATTCCAAGTGGACTCTGGCGTCTGGTACTACGAGGTGACGGTAGTCACGGCCGGCGTCATGCAGATCGGATGGGCCACCAAGGACAGCAAGTTCCTCAACTACGTACGATATTTTATTCGATGTTGATAAAGACATGCTTTCCGTATAGCAAGCAGCCCCTCATCTGCATGCGTACGATGTTTGGTGTCTGTTTGGACGTCACAGACGTCACAGCGCGCGCTCACCTCTAGAAACAACCATCCTGGGTACAACGCGTCAGCGGGTCCCTATACTTTACTATGGGCCTCAAACTAGACTCTGTGAGGTTTTGGATATGAATGCACTGTTAAGAGTCAAACACCATATGGAGTCAATGTTTAGGGGTGTACCTTCATACTTATACTAGTTTTGAATAGAAAGATCCTGGTTTTCTGTGCGTTTCGTGTCATTACAAAGAGATCCCCATATGTTGGATATAGGGCGGTGAAGTGTCATGTACCCAAACCGGATCGCTGGAGGTGAGCGCGCGCTGTCTGTGATGTCACTTAAAGCAATATATTCCGTATTTTTTTGTATTACCAACCTCTTCTCCATGTCAAATCAGTACATTCCGTCTTGAATTTAAATCCTGAAAGCCTGTGGGCTATCCGGAGAGAAGCAATTTGGTCACCGGAGCAGAAGTTGGTGGCCGGCTTTATATCTTTATATAGCTTTATATATATGTGTGACGTCGACCGCGGCTCGCTATCACGTCCGCGCGCGATAAAAATAGACCGCGCAGTTTTATGTTGAAATGTTTGTTTTCAGACTCAAAGAGTTATAAAACATATGCATCCTAATTTTTGAGATACTTTTAGTCTTGATTCTAAAATGTAAAAAATCTAAGATGGCGCATGTAAGTATATTGCTTTAAGATTCCAGTGCAAATAAGGGCCTGTTCACGCAACCCAAGTTTCTCCGTTATTTGGATATAAGGGTCTGTACTAGTCTATGTGCAATTTTCGTGAGAGAATAGTTCTCTGTCACAAGAAAACTTCTTTAATTATATGTGATGCTCGATGTGGTCAGAAGAGATCATTCCTCAGTTCTCAAGTATTCTGATGGGACAAAATGTAAATATATACTTAATCCAAAAGTTGTCTTTTCAAGATGTCTAGACATGATTTCAAAATCGTTCAGAAAAACGAACAAAACGATATGTTGGACCGGCACCTATATCATTCAGATAGCATTCAGATATCATGACACCATCTACAAACCAAATACCTTCCAGTTGCTCACAATTGTATTACCCCCAACCAGGCATACACATATATGTTATTCACAATAACAATTATACACCCGGTAGTCTATATACAGAGAAAGACATAATTTTTTGTGCGAAAACGTAGCTACTGTAATGAATACTGTTTGAAGTGCGGGTTGCAGAAACTTATGAAGACGGCAACCATTATGACGACGATTTCGTGATATTCGTGACATTCACAACAAAAATCAGCATGAGATTGGGTTCTTCTTGTTCTGTAGGATGGCTACGGTATTGGGGACGATGAGTTTTCCGTCGCCTATGACGGTTGTCGGCAGCTAATCTGGTGCAACGCTGATTACGGGAAACATACTCATCCCTGTTGGAAGCCAGGTAAGTCCGCCTTTTAGTGGTTGCTCACGTGTCGCGGTGTATACTGGTGATCAATTCTGCGTGCAGACATTACTTGTGGCCTATTTCACGTACATAATTTAGCCGGCTACGGCGCTTAATCGGCTAAAATTGCCCATCATTGACATGGTAACTTTAGCCGACCAAGCCCCTTAGACGGCTAAACTGCGTTCGTGTAATCCACCACTGTTTAACGCCACTTATGTTGCCAATATATTATTTACGTGACAGAACTGACCTGGATAAATTAACAGTTAGCGTAATTGTTTTTTTCGCAGCCTATACGCTGGCTTCGTGCACGAGCGCTTAACGTCTTCGTTCATTAATAGTCCCTACGCGGTCATCTGCACTAAGCCCCACCTCTCGTATTATATATAACAAAGAGTATGCAACAAAAAACCGGCGCTGCCAATACCGCCTCAACTTCCAAGTCCCTCGGGAAGCAAAAATGCCATTATCCCACCATACGTCTCCATTTCCAACATCACAAATAGTTTATCTTCTTAAATATACTTATTTTAGATCATAATATGCGCAGTTACTACGGCAAAATGACGCATTTGTGCAGAACACCACACAATCCCACTTTTCACAGTGGGATCGCGATAGACGGAACGCGCATTGTTGATGATGAAATTTAAGGACGCCATTTATCATCGGAATAGCTTAAGGAGGGGGGGGAGGCATTTTATAGTATTGAAATAAAATGCGCGAAATATTTATTTTATTCTCTCAATAAAAGAGAAATGGACAAATCTCAATCGAACCAACATACTCGTAAGATGAGATTTTTTAAGCGCGTGCCTTTTGTTTTTTTGGCAGTCTATTAAATTTTCCAGACCTATTGCTCCCCCTGCGGATTTGAAATGAACAGTCCATTTTCCAACACGCGCGTGCGATTCCGTATCTAGTGGGTGTGTCTCGTTTCGTCCAGTCACAGCTCGCCTGCGTCGTTCGATTGTCAACAATGCGCGAATAATGAACGAAGAAGTTAAGCGCTCGTGGCTTCGTGGGCCTCATCAAGTAATGTTATCACCCTGCGTTCCCTCCTGCGTTGGCTCCTGTGTTGGCTCCTGCTCTCCAGTTGACTCACCAGATGGCGCTGCCGCTTGGCTTTCCTCTCGGGCCTTCTCGTATTCCATCATCTCGTATCGATTCTTGCCGCGCAACATCTGAGCCACCATTTGCTGGAGCTTAAATGTCGCCGTGTGGCGCTTCGATCGCTGGGCCGCGTGACTCGGTATCCCGGGCAACTTCCGGTCGAGTGCTTTGACCATGTGTTGCCATCTAACGGCCGCTCCTGGAGTCACCCGGGTGGTACCGCCGTCGGATGCAAACTTCTTGTCGATGTCGGGAATGGTTTGATTAATGTTCGGCACGCTTCCTGTTGTTGAAGTAGCCGCCCCTTTGACGTTGTCTTGGAAATGCACGCGCTTGTCGGACGCTTCGTCGCCGCGGGTCGCTTGCAGGAAGCGTTTAACCTTCGCGTCCACTTCCATCTGAGCCGTCTTTATCATAGCGTCGGTTACTATCGTCTTCTGTCTCACCAGCGGAGCAATTGGCTGCAGTTTCAGCGCTTCACAAGTCTTCGTCGTCTTGCCCGCCATGTTTGCTTCTGACCACGACCTCAGTACTTTCTTAATGGCCGCCATGTCCAGCTCCTTGGCGCCACCATCTTTGGGTTCGATTCGAGTTGGTCGTATATTCCATTCCCCATGAGCTTTGACGTTTTCGCTCCCATTGCATACGATACTGCCATTAGTAGGAAGCACTGGTGGCAGTGACCTCATCTCCTCTGTTTTAACCCTCTCGGTGTCGGCATCCGACGGAGTAGTTTTAACAGCTATCCGGTGATTTTGACCGTGATGTTTAACCGCTTCGGCATTCTTGCCACCTGACATCATGGCTGATGTCTTGGTGGCGATGCCGCATGCATCAGATGGGGCAGCCGTGCCACGACCATTTTCCATCATGTGGCTATGGCCCGTCGGGTATTTACCAAGCCCCCTGGGGGATACCATGTGACACGGGACGTTATCTGGGTGGCTACATCTGGCATGGGGGAGCAGTCCGTGTGACGCGACCGTCCCCTCGCTATGAGTCAAACCCTTCATGGCATGGCCTGTCATTGTGTCGTCCAGGCTTCTGGAGAGTGCGCCGGCCACTTGGTGGCGCCCCCCCTCGCCATTGGCCTGCCCCACCGCCGCTATAGCCAGAGATGTCACGTCTACACTCTGCCGTCCGTCCCTACCATGACTAGCCGCCCCCGGGCCGGCGCCACTGTCAAAACCAATGTGCGTCTTTCCGCGAAAGAGCTGGTGCCGCTGGTCGATGTCCCCTCCTGGTTTCTCGTCGGATCCCTTGCTGGATCTCCGCGCGTATGCATCCCGCTGGCCCTGAGTCGCCAAGGAACGATCGTGCAGCACGCGCCGCGCCTGGGTGACTGCCTGCGTGGCTACTTCCGCCCCGCCGATTGGACGCAGGGAGAAGATCTGGCCCCGCGTTAAGTAACACGACTGGCTCGGATCGTACTGCGAAGAGCCGGATGGTTTCCCTCCTTTATGGGTCGTGGCGACATTCGCGGCGACTGGAACCCCACCGTTGGGTTGAGGGTCGACCGCGCGACGCCGCTGTTCCGTGCACAGCTGTTTGTAGTCTTGGCGCACGTGGTGGGTCTCGGCGCGCAATCTCCTCATGCACTCCTCGCGACTGGCCGCTAGGTGGCGCGTCGTGTGTGCTAGGTAGGTCTCGCATTGTGTGTTGCGCACCCCCATCAGACGCTCCATGAAGGAATGGCGTTCACGCTTGCGCTGATCCTGGCCCCCTCCCCCTCCTCCTCCGCCTCCGCAGTCGCCAGTGATGCCGCCATCACTTTCGCCGGCAATGTCCAAAATGATGTAGTTACCTAAGGAAGAAAGACAGAAAAGTATAGTGTATGTTCACCTCAGTTGATTGTTATACTTTATAGTGTTCTCTTACATTTATTTTGTCATGCAGCAGTTAGGCACATGAAACACATTTCGAACGCTGTAATTGTTTGGCTGTATATTCAGGACGCTTTAATCAATTCTGGTCAGATCGCGTCATGTGAGAAAGAAGGGAAGAGTGGAGCCATGTCCTCAGGGTAACACCCTTTCACGAAGGACATGGGATCCTTATCCTGCGATCACACAGACAGTCGGGTCTCGAACCACCGATCCACGTGCCGTTGAGCTATCAGGTGGCCAGAACGCTCAATGCGACCGCTTTAACCCACTGAGTTATATCGAGCGGCCAGCTAAGTTTTAATAAAAAATAATACACTGGATTCCTCACAAAATTGTTGTGAGATATATGTGAATGAAATATGCGATAACGCATAGGTTAGACGCCGATTTGGGAGATTTTCGTTATCAACGTTGTTCAGAGGTGAGGATTAAAGGGGCCCAGAGTTGAGTTCATGGTGATTTTGACGGCTTTACAATTAACTTCTGGCTCTTTGAGATCTCGTTTATCATCCTTTACATCTGATTATCCATGTTGCAAACGGTAGATGGAAGAAGACTTTGTTGGCTTGAACGGACACTATACGATTCACAATGAACGTACAAGCATTCCCAGATTACATGTGGAACTCGCCGTGTTATACGCGTATGACTCGTAATGCCGGACCAACCTTCGTCTCTATATGTCAAAACTTGCGGCTGATGTTTAGTTTCAGCGCCAACCGTAGGTGGCGCCCTTGTCGAGTTGCGATTACCGCGTTCAGTTTTCCTTCGGACGCTTGGTCGATCGGGCTTTTTGGTCACCATATGGTTATAGTGACAATATCATCCTCAACGGAGGCATATCTGTGTTCGTTGACGGGGCAGTATTAACTGAGGTCTCGCCCGAAATCATCATATTTGTCGTTCCGTTATTGGTCATAAATCTGAGTGTTATTGAGAGAGATTATCGGATAGGGTGTCCATACGAAGTAAGTCTTTGGTGAATTCCGTCTGATATGTATTTCCCGATCCGCTTGACTGTGTCGTCCAAGTCCGTGGAAGACTACAACATTCGCGTGAAGCTCGGGAATATAACCGCGACGCCGCCACGCCTATGAGGGCATCGCATAAATATCAGCCAATGAGAAATCAATAATCACTTCACTGCGAGTCGATAATGCAAGATTTGCGATGACCCTTATTGGGCCTTGGCGGGGGCCTGCGGGCGATATTAGAAGGACTTGACGACTGACCACATGCTGGCGGTACCCCCTTCGTTGACCCTCATTTACATGACCGCTGTCGATGTCCCCTACCCAAGGTGCTCGTTTTATGATCGGTCACTAAACGCCGGTCAAAAGCGAGGGGGAGATGGGGGGGGGGGGAGGGAGAGGGAGGGCGCGCGGGAGAGAGGGGGGTAGATGGCGGGCCCAGCCGCTGAACTTGTGGCCGAATCGTCGCGCTGCATGGCCCTTAATGAAGGTAATATTTCCACCCGTTTAGTCCCCTGAATCCGTTCAATGGCGATATTGCCCAGGCGAAGGCCGTTACAGGTCTGCACTGACACAATGGATGCAGCTTTGAGATCCAATCGAGGCAGTTTATGAATAAGGAAAGCTGCCGACGAGAAGAAAACTGATATCGGAAAAGGGGATGTTATTGTTATCATTTGCTGGATTGTGGTTGCTAACTTTAGTTTGAATTAATGACAATGAATGGTTTATCATTACTGACGCCACACATGTGGGCCGTTCTGTTACGACATCTTATGAAAAGTGCTATATTATAACAATTTAGCGGGGAAGGGCTTTGTGAGATTAGAACCAGGGGCATTAAAACTCGACCGCGGTTACTATTGAAGTCCACTTAGCTCAATCGGTAGAGCATCGGATATTCGATCGCAAGATCGGGCGTTCAATCCCCGAGCCGTTTTTTCCTTATATATAGTGATGGCAAAAACTATTTGCTCTGTAAAACTTTGGTGCTCCCGACGGTTGTCCGTTTTTGAATACAAATCTATTAATTCATACGGCCCCGGCGGTTTTGGGTAATATTCTCAAAGGGAAATTTACTTTTTGTTATCTATTTCATATTTGAGGGAATTACGATAATTTTCCCAAAATAAATATTGACCTAGCGTGCCTTTTATTGAATAAATGCCGGGGTTATTTCCTGAGAAAGGTAATGGGTGTGCCATACAACAAGACGCGTCTTCCTAGCGACAGTGACAGGATACCGCCACCCATTCTACCCATACTGTGTACTCCTGTGCATGGTCTAAAGCACGTAATCATTCATTTTATCCCCTAAATACATCAACTGAAATGTGACTCAAATGACACCATGGACGCGACATGACTATAACAGCAATCCGTACCTCATCGGCTTGAACCCCTTTGGCGTTTAGAAATAAATTTGGGGACACCGGCCCATGTTCCAGGAGGGAGCCAATCTCGCGCACTTCGTTTCACATACCTTTATTAACGTTATTCGCGGAATCCCCGTGAGTTGGGTGAACGTCCGAGACATTGGCGAGACCGGCGTCCTTCATCCCGATGTCCGTCACGACATGCAATGTCTCCCGACACACGATGTCTGCCGACACAACACCCCTGTTGGTATCTCTGACGACCTCTCTTTTTGGTTGAAAGTTGGAAGTTCGTAACACCTCGTGGTGATTAATGGATGTATAAGATGGAGCAGCTTGCTTCTCCGCCTTGATGAACCATACTCCCCGGGGTATGTATCCACTTGGTAGTTTTCAATTTACATTTGTTGTGTTGGGGTGGGTTATTTTCTACATAATGTCAAGAAACCCGCAGTGATATTTTCACTGTTCACCGAGAGAAGGCGACCAGCCTGACCGCCCACGCTGTCTAGTTGTCGCTGGTTTCCATGGGCGAGGCGACGTAATTCAGGACTTGTGTTATTGTTTGTGGGTTTGAGAAGACTTGCCGAGGCGTGTTTGAGGGGTTTAACGCTGGGTGAAACAGGTGGTAGTTAGGAATCTCTGTAAAACCCGGGCGTGGGGATTAGACCGAGGCGCTGGCGTTTGTTAGCGCATTGTGCGTGGGGGATTAGCACGGGTCAGTCGGCTCCTGCCGCGAGGCTGTGGGTGTCTAGTATGTGGGGGGGGGGGAGGGCATTATATCATGTTTATATTTACCGTTGATTATGCAGATCGTATTTTTCATAACATATTAATAGCCAGTGATGGCTATTATTACCTGGGGGGGGGGGGGGGGGTCTCCCTGGTTGCAGGCTGAGATGCATGCAGATGGATCACCAGGTCGTGGGTTCGCACCCTGACAACTGCGTCTGGGGAAAGTTTCATCCAACCCCCATTTCACTTTCCCGGGAGGTCTCTGGGTCCGGTGATGCTCCGTTCATTTGCACGAAAGTGATCTAAACCACCCAACATTTCATGAATACGACGACGATTTGTGGGTGGCTATGGAATGAGACCGTCGAATATCAATCAAGTCTCAATATGTCACACCTATCATTTAGCAACGAATGTTGTGTCTTCTGGGGATGGCTGTGGTTATTCTCCTGGTATCGACGACTGCGAAAAGGAACTACATACGACATTTCTTGGACTTGATCAAAGGCAGGGACACTCGCTAAATTTCCAAGGTCATGTATGTGCTGAACAAATAAAAAGGAGAAGCCATACCCAAAAAGGGTTTCTAGTGAAACTTTTGTAATATATATTTGTAGTACCAGAGGGTATATGCAGCCCGCCGCATAACATGAATAGATACGTGTATATTTGGCATTGTATGATGTTGATGTGTATATTTGCAGGAGATGTGGTGGGATTGCTGCTGGATCTGGCCAACCAGGTTGTGATATTTTCTCTCAATGGCGACTGCCTTCCGCCGTACAGCAAAGTCTTTGCGAAAGCACGGTGAGCCAGTTTGCGAAGAGGTCGGGGCGCGTGCCCGCTTGCGCGACCACGTGACATGCCACGTGTATGAGGGACTTATTTGTCCCTCACCGCCGTTCTACCCGCTACGTGGCCCCACGTTATGGGCCTTAAGCCGAACCCCTAGCAATAGTAATATATTCTGTAATTTTTTGTATTACCAACCTCTTTTTCACGTCAAATAGGTATATATATGCTGGCTTGAATTTAAATCCTGAAAGCCTGTGGGCTATCCAGAGAGAAGCAATTTGGTCACCGGAGCTGAAGTTGGTGGCCGGCTTTATATCAATGCGCGCCTGTTCGCTGTTCGGTATTTTGTGTGTGATGTCGACCGCGGCTCGCTACCACGTCCGCGCGCGAAATATAAACAGCGCAGTTTTATGTTGAAATTGTTGTTTTACAGACTCTCAGAGATATAAAACATAAATGTATCATAATTCTGAGATACTTTTAGTCTTGATTCTAAAATGTAAAAACTCTAAGATGGCGCATGTAAGTATATTGCTTTAAGCCGTGGGCCTTAAACCGAACCCCTGTCCTTAAGCCCTTGGCCCTAAACCTAACCCCTATCCATATGCTCCAACTCCTCTCATCCCAATGCCTGACCCTTAATCCCTGACCGTGGCTCTGTTTACATGTTGCCACGCAACGTTTATATGCTGCTCTATCATGCCATCTGTTTATACACATCATCCATAATACTTATTGTCTCCTTACAATTTTTTATGAAATAAAATTTTTAATTTTGGTTTGTTGAAAACAGTTGGCCGTATGACTAGATTGTGTGTGTCTTGTCTCTTCCAGGAGTGGTTTCTTTGCCGCGGCCAGTTTCATGTCCTTCCAACAGTGCCTGTTTAACTTCGGCGCCAAACCCTTCCGACATCCACCCAAGGACAGCGACTTCAACAGCTTTAATGGCCATGGCGTCCTCTCGCAGGACCAGAAGGTCATACTTCCAAGGTCAGATCACAAACCATCCGCCACTGACACGTGTCTGTAGCCGGATTACTTTTTTCAATGTAGCCGATTAGATTTTTACACGCGGCCGTCCCTCGTGCATGCATAGAGCCATATCCTAAGGCATAACGACGAAGGCATATATACCAAGTAACTGAGCCCTTACCCTTTCTTTCCGGAGGTACCGACTATTTTCATATTAAATTGTAAATGTATAACTTGTGCAGATACGAAAACGGAATTTATACATGTATTGTGGGGAAATAGAGGTTGATACAGTTTGATAATGCTCAAAAGATGAAAATGAACTAACCGGCATCCGTGAATGTAGTTTCTTCCCAGGGCAGCTTAAAGGGTCTAACTGGTTTGGTTTTCGGCATCGTTTCTGTTCAGGAAGTGTACGACATCCCACTCTATACCAGAACTGTAGGCTGTAGGTCACTGTTGTGGTTGTCTTGATGGTGCTAACGGCGAGGTCTTGGGCCAAGAGGGTGGGGAACGGCGGATCGGTAACGTACTCTTCCGAGTAAATGTATCGGGAAGTCTGACATCTGTGATAACGATCCGGTCTTGTGCTTATTCCATCTACTGAGACCAAACCACGTGCTATTGATTATGTCCGTAAATGTTAGGATCCAAGATACAGATTGGTATCAGTTTCTGGGAATTCGTTTATTATGGAGACCGTGGAGTGGGCTAGTCGCCCGCGACATAATACAAAAAACGTTACAACAATTCTTGAGTGATTATAAACGGTACAATTTGTTGCGGCGTCGTTTTCACCACGGCCTTTCGCCTCCCGGGTCTCAAGTTCCCCTATTATCGTTATTATGGTTGCACGCGGTCTCTTTCGCTTCGTTGTTTTTGCAACACGTGGTCTCACTCTGCCTTAAGATCGCTATCCACCCCCTTCCAGGATACTCTGTTAAGATAAGTGGCCATGGCTGGAGTATTGCGTTAATCAGAAACACCTTGGCGTCCGATGAAGTAAATATCCAGGTCCAGTCGCTACCCCCCCCCCCCCTCCCACCACACACACACACACACACACACACAAGATCACTGTGTCAGTCATCCAAACCAGCGATATAATCCCATCGTACAATGCGTGAATTCTCCATGGTATCAATCCAATTCAATATTAAATTAAGTCAAACGATAGTTGAGATCATTTATAAATTGATATAAGTCACAAATGCAGCCAGTGATATAAGTCACAAATGCAGCCAGTGATATAAGCCGGAATGGAGGGCCAAACTTTCTTACCCCGGCGTAGGGGTTCGCGACCCTTGTTCCTGACGTATATATATATATATATATGTACGCAGCTGTTATTGCGGCAGTGTTCAACAGGAGGAGCCTCCCGGGCGGCTCAGTCGTGGTGAGCAGGCTGAGCTGCAGTTCTCAGGTTCCAAGCCCAGCACCTGCACCTTTTTGAGGCAAATGTCGTCCAACCCCATTACATTGTTCCTGCTTTTTGGGCCTTTGAATTATCATCCCTCGTGTGCAGACAAGCGGCCAAAAACACCAATCCGGGAGATCTGAGCCCGCTCTTCCCTTCGTTCTTCTGTGTGGAACTTGACGGTCTTCCCTACTCTGTGCACCTTTCAGACACAAGAAGTTGGAGCTGCTGCGCCAGGTCAAGGTCAAAGAAGATTCCTGTACACTCTGCTGTGATAACCAAGCAAACGTCACCCTGCAGCCCTGTGAACACAGGTTAGTAGACAGCTCGCGACATTTAAACGTCACTGCAGCCCTGTGAACACAGGTTAGTAGACAGCTCGCGACATTTAAACGTCACTGCAGCCCTGTGAGCAAAGGTTAGTAGACAGCTCGCGACCTATAAACGTCACGGCAGCCCTGTGAACACAGGTTAGTAGACAGCTCGCGACATTTAAACGTCACTGCAGCCCTGTGAACACAGGTTAGTAGACAGCTCGCGACATATAAACGTCACTGCAGCCCTGTGAACACAGGTTAGTAGACAGCTCGCGACATATAAACGTCACTGCAGCCCTGTGAACACAGGTTAGTAGACAGCTCGCGACATTTAAACGTCACTGCAGCCCTGTGAACACAGGTTAATAGACAGCTCGCGACATATAAACGTCACTGCAGCCCTGTGAACACAGGTTAGTAGACAGCTCGCGACATATAAACGTCACTGCAGCCCTGTGAACACAGGTTAGTAGACAGCTCGCAACATATAAACGTCACTGCAGCCCTGTGAGCAAAGGTTAGTAGACAGCTCGCAACATATAAACGTCACTGCAGCCCTGTGAGCAAAGGTTAGTAGACAGCTCGCAACATATAAACGTCACTGCAGCCCTGTGAGCACAGGTTAGTAGACAGCTCGCAACATATAAACGTCACTGCAGCCCTGCGAGCAAAGGTTAGTAGACAGCTCGCGACATATAAACGTCACTGCAGCCCTGTGAGCAAAGGTTAGTAGACAGCTCGCAACATATAAACGTCACTGCAGCCCTGTGAGCACAGGTTAGTAGACAGCTCGCAACATATACACGTCACTGCATCCCTGTGAACACAGGTTAGTAGGCAGCTCGCCACATATAATCGTCAGTGCAGCCCTGTAAGCACAGGTTAGTGGACAGCTCGCGACATTTAAACGTCACTGCATCCCTGTGAACACAGGTTAGTAGACAGCTCGCAACATATAAACGTCACTGCAGCCCTGCGAGCAAAGGTTAGTAGACAGCTCGCAACATATAAACGTCACTGCAGCCCTGTGAACACAGGTTAGTAGACAGCTCGCAACATATAAACGTCACTGCAGCCCTGTGAGCACAGGTTAGTAGACAGCTCGCAACATATAAACGTCACTGCAGCCCTGTGAGCAAAGGTTAGTAGACAGCTCGCAACATATAAACGTCACTGCAGCCCTGTGAGCACAGGTTAGTAGACAGCTCGCAACATATAAACGTCACTGCAGCCCTGTGAGCAAAGGTTAGTAGACAGCTCGCAACATATAAACGTCACTGCAGCCATGTGAACACAGGTTAGTAGACAGCTCGCAACATATAAACGTCACTGCATCCCTGTGAGCAAAGGTTAGTAGACAGCTCGCAACATATAAACGTCACTGCAGCCCTGTGAGCAAAGGTTAGTAGACAGCTCGCAACATATAAACGTCACTGCAGCCCTGTGAGCACAGGTTAGTAGACAGCTCGCAACATATAAACGTCACTGCAGCCCTGTGAACACAGGTTAGTAGACAGCTCGCAACATATAAACGTCACTGCAGCCCTGTGAGCACAGGTTAGTAGACAGCTCGCAACATATAAACGTCACTGCAGCCCTGTGAGCACAGGTTAGTAGACAGCTCGCAACATATAAACGTCACTGCAGCCCTGTGAGCAAAGGTTAGTAGACAGCTCGCAACATATAAACGTCACTGCAGCCATGTGAGCACAGGTTAGTAGACAGCTCGCAACATATAAACGTCACTGCATCCCTGTGAGCAAAGGTTAGTAGACAGCTCGCAACATATAAACGTCACTGCAGCCATGTGAACACAGGTTAGTAGACAGCTCGCAACATATAAACGTCACTGCAGCCCTGTGAGCAAATGTTAGTAGACAGCTCGCAACATATAAACGTCACTGCAGCCCTGTGAGTAAAGGTTAGTAGACAGCTCGCGACATATAAACGTCACTGCAGCCCTGTGAACACAGGTTAGTAGACAGCTCGCGACATATAAACGTCACTGCAGCCCTGTGAGCAAAGGTTAGTAGACAGCTCGCAACATATAAACGTCACTGCAGCCATGTGAACACAGGTTAGTAGACAGCTCGCAACATATAAACGTCACTGCAGCCCTGTGAGCAAAGGTTAGTAGACAGCTCGCAACATATAAACGTCACTGCAGCCCTGTGAGCACAGGTTAGTAGACAGCTCGCAACATTTAAACGTCACTGCAGCCCTGTGAACACAGGTTAGTAGACAGCTCGCAACATATAAACGTCACCCTGCAGCCCTGTGAACACAGGTTAGTAGACAGCTCGCAACATATAAACGTCACTGCATCCCTGTGAACACAGGTTAGTAGACAGCTCGCGACATATAAACGTCACTGCAGCCCTGTGAACACAGGTTAGTAGACAGCTCGCGACATATAAACGTCACTGCAGCCCTGTGAGCAAAGGTTAGTAGACAGCTCGCAACATATAAACGTCACTGCAGCCATGTGAACACAGGTTAGTAGACAGCTCGCAACATATAAACGTCACTGCAGCCCTGTGAGCAAAGGTTAGTAGACAGCTCGCAACATATAAACGTCACTGCAGCCCTGTGAGCACAGGTTAGTAGACAGCTCGCAACATTTAAACGTCACTGCAGCCCTGTGAACACAGGTTAGTAGACAGCTCGCAACATATAAACGTCACCCTGCAGCCCTGTGAACACAGGTTAGTAGACAGCTCGCAACATATAAACGTCACTGCATCCCTGTGAACACAGGTTAGTAGACAGCTCGCAACATATAAACGTCACTGCAGCCCTGTGAGCAAAGGTTAGTAGACAGCTCGCGACATTTAAACGTCACTGCAGCCCTGCGAGCAAAGGTTAGTAGACAGCTCGCAACATATAAACGTCACTGCAGCCCTGTGAACACAGGTTAGTAGACAGCTCGCAACATATAAACGTCACTGCATCCCTGTGAACACAGGTTAGTAGACAGCTCGCAACATATAAACGTCACTGCAGCCCTGTGAGCAAAGGTTAGTAGACAGCTCGCGACATTTAAACGTCACTGCAGCCCTGCGAGCAAAGGTTAGTAGACAGCTCGCAACATATAAACGTCACTGCATCCCTGTGAACACAGGTTAGTAGACAGCTCGCAACATATAAACGTCACTGCAGCCCTGTGAGCACAGGTTAGTAGACAGCTCGCAACATATAAACGTCACTGCAGCCCTGTGAGCAAAGGTTAGTAGACAGCTCGCAACATATAAACGTCACTGCAGCCCTGTGAGCACAGGTTAGTAGACAGCTCGCAACATATAAACGTCACTGCAGCCCTGTGAGCACAGGTTAGTAGGCAGCTCGCAACATATAAACGTCACTGCATCCCTGTGAACACAGGTTAGTAGACAGCTCGCAACATATAATCGTCAGTGCGACCCTGTGAGCACAGGTTAGTAGACAGCTCGCGACATTTAAACGTCACTGCAGCCCTGTGAGCAAAGGTTAGTAGACAGCTCGCAACATATAAACGTCACTGCAGCCCTGTGAGCAAAGGTTAGTAGACAGCTCGCAACATATAAACGTCACTGCAGCCCTGTGAGCAAAGGTTAGTAGACAGCTCGCAACATATAAACGTCACTGCAGCCCTGTGAGCAAAGGTTAGTAGACAGCTCGCAACATATAAACGTCACTGCAGCCCTGTGAGCAAAGGTTAGTAGACAGCTCGCAACATATAAACGTCACTGCAGCCCTGTGAGCACAGGTTAGTAGACAGCTCGCAACATATAAACGTCACTGCAGCCCTGTGAGCACAGGTTAGTAGGCAGCTCGCAACATATAAACGTCACTGCAGCCCTGTGAACACAGGTTAGTAGACAGCTCGCAACATATAATCGTCAGTGCGACCCTGTGAGCACAGGTTAGTAGACAGCTCGCAACATTTAAACGTCACTGCAGCCCTGCGAGCAAAGGTTAGTAGACAGCTCGCAACATATAAACGTCACTGCATCCCTGTGAACACAGGTTAGTAGACAGCTCGCAACATATAAACGTCACTGCAGCCCTGTGAACACATGTTAGTAGACAGTTCGCAACATATAAACGTCACTGCAGCCCTGTGAGCAAAGGTTAGTAGACAGCTCGCAACATATAAACGTCACTGCAGCCCTGTGAACACAGGTTAGTAGTCAGCTCGCGACATATAAACGTCACTGCAGCCCTGTGAACACAGGTTAGTAGACAGCTCGCAACATATAAACGTCACTGCAGCCCTGTGAGCAAAAGTTAGTAGACAGCTCACAACATATAAACGTCACTGCAGCCCTGTGAGCAAAGTTAAGTAGACAGCTCGCAACATATAAACGTCGCTGCAGCCCTGTGAGCAAAGGTTAGTAGACAGGTCGCAACATATAAAGGTCAGTGCGACCCTGTGAACACAGGTTAGTAGACAGCTCGCGACATATAAACGTCACTGCAGCCCTGTGAACACAGGTTAGTAGACAGCTCGCCACATATAATCGTCAGTGCGACCCTGTGAGCACAGGTTAGTAGACAGCTCGCGACATTTAAACGTCACTGCAGCCCTGTGAGCACAGGTTAGTAGACAGCTCGCGACATATAAACGTCACTGCAGCCCTGTGAGCAAAGGTTAGTAGACAGCTCGCAACATATAAACGTCACTGCAGCCCTGTGAACACAGGTTAGTAGACAGCTCGCGACATATAAACGTCACTGCAGCCCTGTGAGCACAGGTTAGTAGACAGGTCGCAACATATAAAGGTCAGTGCGACCCTGTGAACACAGGTTAGTAGACAGCTCGCAACATATAAACGTCACTGCAGCCCTGTGAACACAGGTTAGTAGACAGCTCGCAACATATAAACGTCACTGCAGCCCTGTGAACACAGGTTAGTAGACAGCTCGCGACATTTAAACGTCACTGCAGCCCTGTGAGCAAATGTTAGTAGACAGCTCGCAACATATAAACGTCACTGCAGCCTTGTGAGCACAGGTTAGCAGACAGCTCGCGACATATAAACGTCACTGCAGCCCTGTGAGCACAGGTTAGTAGACAGGTCGCAACATATAAAGGTCAGTGCGACCCTGTGAACACAGGTTAGTAGACAGCTCGCGACATATAAACGTCACTGCAGCCCTGTGAACACAGGTTAGTAGACAGCTCGCGACATATAAACGTCACTGCAGCCCTGTGAACACAGGTTAGTGGACAGCTCGCCACATATAATCGTCAGTGCGACCCTGTGAGCACAGGTTAGTAGACAGCTCGCGACATTTAAACGTCACTGCAGCCCTGTGAGCACAGGTTAGTAGACAGCTCGCGACATTTAAACGTCACTGCAGCCCTGTGAGCAAAGGTTAGTAGACAGCTCGCAACATTTAAACGTCACTGCAGCCCTGTTAGCACAGGTTAGTAGGCAGCTCGCCACATATAAACGTCACTGCAGCCCTGTGAACACAGGTTAGTAGACAGCTCGCCACATATAATCGTCAGTGCGACCCTGTAAGCACAGGTTAGTAGACAGCTCGCGACATTTAAACGTCACTGCAGCCCTGTGAGCACAGGTTAGTAGGCAGCTCGCGACATATAAACGTCACTGCAGCCCTGTGAGCACAGGTTAGTAGGCAGCTCGCGACATATAAACGTCACTGCAGCCCTGTAAGCACAGGTTAGTAGGCAGCTCGCGACATATAAACGTCACTGCAGCCCTGTGAGCACAGGTTAGTAGGCAGCTCGCGACATATAAACGTCACTGCAGCCCTGTGAGCAAAGGTTAGTAGACAGCTCGCAACATATGAACGTCAGTGCGACCCTGTGAGCACAGCACAGGTGAGCAAACAACTGTTTACCGTTTGCATCTCCCATCTTCATTGGATAACTTTCCGGCCCTTCTATACCAACAGACGGATTCCACAATGTTACATTGAAACCTACATAATGGATGCTTTCCTGTGGCTGGCTAACGCGTCGGTTCTGTTCCAGGGGGTTCTGCATGCTGTGTGCCATGCAGCTCGAGATCTGCCCCATGTGTCGCGAGACGATCAAGGACAGAGTGGAGATCTCCTAGCAGCGTGCCCTCCCTCCCCCCGTTACTGCTGACCGTGGCGGGCTACCGTGCCCCCCCCCCCCTCCCCCGCCGGTTGCCGTTGGATGGGGATCATGTTGGTTAAAACAAAAGCTATATTTTTTACAAGGGACGATAAAAACACTAAACTTGTTATGATGCTTATGGTACGGTCGGCCTCGTGTACCGTGCCCTACACGTTGCCATGGCGCCGCGCTCTAGGGCGAGTAGGAGGGGAGGACTGCCTGACGACGGCGACAGACTGACAGCCGTGAGAGAACCCCGGAGATTGGCACGATGCAGCTGGTTCCCCGGTGCACGATGCAGCTGGTTTCCCGGTGACCTTGTGTTGGGCTAGTGGCGCGTGTAGACGTCCGTGTAATACATGGCGTGAGCCAATGACTGGTAAGAGTGATTGGCTGGCGATAATGATTGGCTGGCAATAGTGATTGGCTGGCGATGGTGATTGGCTGGTACCTGATTGGCGGGCGATGGTGATTGACTGATGTCTGATTGGCTGGTGATAGTGATTGGTTGCCGATAGTGATTGACTGGTGCCTGGTTGGTTGGCGAGAGTGATTGTCTGGCGATAGTGATTGGCTGGTTCCTGATGAGCTGGCGATGGTGATTGGCTGGTTCCTTATGGGCTGGCGATGGTGATTGGCTGGTGCCTGATTGGTGGGCGATAGCGACTGGCTGATGCGTGATTGGCTGGCGATAGCGACTGGCTGATGCGTGATTGGCTGGCGATAGCGACTGGCTGATGCGTGATTGGCTGGCGATAGCGACTGGCTGATGCGTGATTGGCTGGCGATAGCGACTGGCTGATGCGTGATTGGCTGGCGATAGCGACTGGCTGATGCGTGATTGGCTGGCGATAGCGACTGGCTGATGCGTGATTGGCTTGTGAGCATTATTATCGAACGATAGTGATTGGTTGGCGATAGAGATGGACTGGCGAGAATGCTTGACTAGCGACCCCCCCCCCCCCTCCCCCCTCTCTTCCAATGTGACGTCCATTGTTCGTTCGGAGTGCGTTATCTTAAGGCGCTTTTATATAGACATATATATATGTATGCGCATGGGCACAAGCCTGCATAAGCGAGGAAACAGCGCCTGGAGAACTCGCCCGGCCGTGTGGTGCAGAAGCAGGGAACCAGTGATCTGAGCTGAGCAGATCGCCGCTTGCTTGTCACTCCCCCTTCCTCATGGAGATGTATGGCGACTTTCTTATCCTCGACACTTCGTGCTCTTATATATAGCTGCCTGCTGAAGAAAGAGCAACACGACGTGTTGATAAAGTACCACGTGTCAAGTCGATTGTTTACGTTGTGCTACGGTTTCCATGGGAATACACCTAAGGTGCTTTAACGGGAGAGAGCGGAGCGCGATATTTCCGTCGACGCCGAGATAGCGGTCTGTACTGTGTACAGCGGCCGTCTTCAATCCTGCAGTATTTCGTACTTCATACGCTATCTTCACTTACTGTACAGAATGATGTAGCGGAGAGGTCATGCCTTCTGTATCTGTGTATGATATCTATCTGTTTATCTAAAATATCTGTTCCTCTCGAGGCAGTCGTTCATTGAAACTGATATGGGACGGTGGAACTGACCAGTGTTTTCACTGAAATCGCAATACGGTTGGTTGCGCAGGTATCCTATTAAACTGTGCTGGTGGAGTCTTCGACCGAGAAGAAGGATGACATAAAGTGAGGTCGGCTACATTTTATAACAACTTGACCCCGTGGAGATCTGGATGAACTTTTAGGAATATGAAATGTTGCGTTATTTTAATAAATATTTTTATGTTCTGGCAGGGTGAACTGTCTCGTCCGCTGTATATCGTTGCATACGTAGATACTATTGACACCAGACTAAGGTGGTTAACTGCTTATGACAGCTGGGAATAGATGTGGACATCAGCTGATTGAGTATACGAATTATTCACACACACCAGCCTGTAACATACGTCCAGCAAGTCTTCTTGTTGATTAGTCGCAAGTGGTGACTCAGCATTTCTGTCCTGGGTGGCAATTATGACCCGCTGGTTTCGATACAAGCAAATATAAGGGGCATACGGAAATGGCTTCTTAATATTGCTCTCTGCCCTTTAATAATCCCCACATAAAGTTGTCCAAATATTCGGCTGCTTAGATCAAAATTAGTAAACTTATTTCGGCTGATTTCCAGAGCATGGTCAGATAACATTTGGCTTTGTCTCTACCCCAAAGCGTATTAGCGGTAGTGATTCCGGTAACCATCAAGCCAACAGATCGGTTATAGCATTCAGTATTCTTCACTAAATTTTGTGTAGCTTCTACAGTGATTCATTATTGTTTCATTGTCATAGATATGTTGACCTAACAATTTACTTTAAGTGGCCTGATAATGAATTACGTATAATGTTTATTTGTTATGTTTAAAAATTTATCACTGTTATAATAGCAGCTTTTACGCAGAATCATCATAGAGTTATGCGGCGAAACGGTGATACTGGAATGTCTTTATGGGTGGGGTGTGATAGCTCTGTGCCTGGGTGAGGTATGAACGCATTAATGTAGCTTTTCAGTGTTTTTCTGTTTTTGTTTTTGTCACTTATGATACTCATCTTCCCTCCGGTCATTTCTCTCCTGGTGCAATAAAACTCCCGACATTCACATCGCTCAGCTGTCAGCATGGACATCGTTTTTCACATGCCCATTCATATTCTCTTTGTTCATTATCGTAAGATATGTTGCCGGTAATTCGAAAGGATAGCGGTGTTGGTAATTAATTCCAAGATATTTTGAATGTATCTCTGGGGTGTTCAGCCAAGGATTTGTATACGCCAGTTGGTTTAGGGTCTCGATGGCACTTCTATCATAACGGCAACAGATTTATCTTCGTATTGTTACAATACGTATGTCTTAGTAATCCTGGTTATCTTGCCGGATGGTGGCCTCTTTGTAGGGCATTCCAACAGGTTTTGGAGCATGGTATTGGGGCAGTCAGTAGGCGGCGCTCCCAGTATTTCATTGCAGAATCTTTTTTTGCCAGGTTTATGACTGCCAAGTAAAGATATTTAACCCGCCACGTATGAGAAATTGCATCCACTATAGGATAACACTTACTTTGATTTAAAGTGCTCTTACAAATTCGAGTTAAGTGAAATAATCTGTCTCTGATTTGATGAGTTTTAGGTCTGTGATATATCTACCCCATACCGTTTCACTGCTTTGAAACTGGGCCAAATAAATATAACGTCATTGTGCAAACATGCAAACAATTTCATATATTTCCCATTGTGTCTGAAGCGTTCTTTTTCCCTCTTTGTTGAATCTGTTCCTCGAACCAACTGGTATAATATCACTGGTAAGCAGCAAATTACGCGCATAGATAAATCATTTGTAAACGCCACTGTAATCATTAGATTGTTTCGTTCTATGTGAGTATGTACCATACGGAGTAACAAATATCCCACCCATCACTGAACAATCATTGTCACATATTCATCGTTATGTATGTCTCAGCTGTGTACTTATTGTATAATAAATGAATTGCTACGTTTTAAGGTTCATAGTTTCTCTGGTTGTTTTCTTGGACGCTCCTCATTTTACGTTCTCTTCACCCTTGATGGGGGACGGGGGTGCGATGTGGGAATCTGCACATTATGACCTGATAATTCATCAATTTCCAAAGGCTACAAGCTTCACGTTTACATCCATGCTAGGGTTTCAAGCTTCACGTTAGTTCACGTCCCCGCTACCGTTCCATGCTTCACGTTAGTTCACATCCCCGCTACCGTTCCATGCTTTACGTTAGTTCACATCCCCGCTACCGTTCCATGCTTCACGTTAGTTCACATCCCCGCTACCGTTCCATGCTGCACGTTAGTTGACATCCCCGCTACCGTTCCATGCTTCACGTTAGTTCACATCCCCGGTACCGTTCCATGCTTCACGTTAGTTCACATCTCCGCTACCGTTCCATGCTTTACGTTAGTTCACATCCCCGCTACCGTTCCATGCTTCACGTTAGTTCATATCCCCGCTACCGTTCCATGCTTCACGTTAGTTCACATCCCCACTATACCGTTCCATGCTTCACGTTAGTTCACATCCCCACTATACCGTTCCATGCTTCACGTTAGTTCACATCCCTGCTACCGTTCCGTGCTTCACGTTACTTCACGTCCCTGCAACCATACCATGCTTCACGTTAGTTCACATCCCCACTACCGTTCCATGCTTCACGTTAGTTCACATCCCCGCTACCGTTTCATGCTTCACGTTAGTTCACATCCCCGCTACCGTTCCATGGTTCACGTTAGTTCACATCGCCACTATACCGTTCCATGCTTCACGTTAGTTCACATTCCCGCTACCGTTCCACGCTTCACGTTAGTTCACATCCCTGCTACCGTTCCATCCTTTACGTTAGTTCACATCCCCGCTACCGTTCCATGCTTCACGTTTGTTCACATCCCCGCTACCGTTCCAAGCTCAACGTTAGTTCACATCCCCGCTACCGTTCTATGCTTCACGTTAGTTCACATGCCCGCTACCGTTCCATGCTTCACGTTAGTTCACATCCCCGCTACCGTTCCATGCTTCACGTTAGTTCACATCCCCGCTACCATTCTATGCTTTACGTTACTTCGCATCCCTGCTACCGTCCGATGTTTTACGTTAATTCACATCCCAGCTATACCGTTCCATGCTCCACGTTAGTTCACATCCCCGCTACCATTCTATGCTTTACGTTACTTCGCATCCCTGCTACCGTCCGATGTTTTACGTTAATTCACATCCCAGCTATACCGTTCCATGCTCCACGTTAGTTCACATCCCCGCTACCATTCTATGCTTTACGTTACTTCGCATCCCTGCTACCGTCCGATGTTTTACGTTAATTCACATCCCAGCTATACCGTTCCATGCTCCACGTTAGTTCACATCCCCGCTACCGTTCCATGCTTCACGTTAGTTCACATCCCCGCTACCGTTCCATGCTTCACGTTAGTTCACATCCCCGCTACCATTCTATGCTTTACGTTACTTCGCATCCCTGCTACCGTCCGATGTTTTACGTTAATTCACATCCCAGCTATACCGTTCCATGCTCCACGTTAGTTCACATCCCCGCTACCATTCTATGCTTTACGTTACTTCGCATCCCTGCTACCGTCCGATGTTTTACGTTAATTCACATCCCAGCTATACCGTTCCATGCTCCACGTTAGTTCACATCCCCGCTACCGTTCCATGCTTCACGTTAGTTCACATCCCCGCTACCGTTCCATGCTTCACGTTAGTTCACATCCCCGCTACCGTTCCATGCTTTACGTTAGTTCACATCCCCGCTACCATTCCATGCTTTACGTTAGTTCACATCCCCGCTACCGTTCCATGCTATACGTTAGTTCACATCCCCGCTACCATTCCATGCTTCACGTTAGTTCACATCCCCGCTACCATTCCATGCTTCACGTTAGTTCACATCGCCACTATACCGTTCCATGCTTCACGTTAGTTCACATTCCCGCTACCGTTCCACGCTTCACGTTAGTTCACATCCCTGCTACCGTTCCATGCTTTACGTTAGTTCACATCCCCGCTACCGTTCCATGCTTCACGTTAGTTCACATCCCCGCTACCGTTCCAAGCTTAACGTTAGTTCACATCCCCGCTACCGTTCTATGCTTCACGTTAGTTCACATGCCCGCTACCGTTCCATGCTTCACGTTAGTTCACATCCCCGCTACCGTTCCATGCTTCACGTTAGTTCACATCCCCGCTACCATTCTATGCTTTACGTTACTTCGCATCCCTGCTACCGTCCGATGTTTTACGTTAATTCACATCCCAGCTATACCGTTCCATGCTCCACGTTAGTTCACATCCCCGCTACCATTCTATGCTTTACGTTACTTCGCATCCCTGCTACCGTCCGATGTTTTACGTTAATTCACATCCCAGCTATACCGTTCCATGCTCCACGTTAGTTCACATCCCCGCTACCGTTCCATGCTTCACGTTAGTTCACATCCCCGCTACCGTTCCATGCTTCACGTTAGTTCACATCCCCGCTACCGGTCCATGCTTCACGTTAGTTCACATCCCCGCTACCGTTCCATGCTTCACGTTAGTTCACATCCCCGCTACCGTTCCATGCTTTACGTTAGTTCACATCCCCGCTACCATTCCATGCGTTACGTTAGTTCACATCCCCGCTACCGTTCCATGCTATACGTTAGTTCACATCCCCGCTACCATTCCATGCTTTACGTTAGTTCACATCCCCGCTACAGTTCCATGCTTCACGTTAGTTCACATCCCCGCTACCGTTCCATGCTTTACGTTAGTTCACATCCCTGCTACCGTTCCATGCTTCACGTTTGTTCACATCCCCGCTACCGTTCCAAGCTTTACGTTAGTTCACATCCCCGCTACCGTTTCATGCTTCACGTTAGTTCACATCCCCGCTACCGTTCCATGCTTCACGTTAGTTCACATCGCCACTATACCGTTCCATGCTTCACGTTAGTTCACATTCCCGCTACCGTTCCAAGCTTCACGTTAGTTCACATCCCCGCTACCGTTCCATGCTTTACGTTAGTTCACATCCCTGCTACCGTTCCATGCTTCACGTTTGTTCACATCCCCGCTACCGTTCCAAGCTCAACGTTAGTTCACATCCCCGCTACCGTTCTATGCTTCACGTTAGTTCACATCCCCGCTACCGTTCCATGCTTCACGTTAGTTCACATCCCCGCTACCGTTCCATGCTTCACGTTAGTTCACATCCCCGCTACCATTCTATGCTTTACGTTACTTCGCATCCCTGCTACCGTCCGATGTTTTACGTTAATTCACATCCCAGCTATACCGTTCCATGCTCCACGTTAGTTCATATCCCCGCTACCATTCTATGCTTTACGTTACTTCGCATCCCTGCTACCGTCCGATGTTTTACGTTAATTCACATCCCAGCTATACCGTTCCATGCTCCACGTTAGTTCACATCCCCGCTACCGTTCCATGCTTCACGTTAGTTCACATCCCCGCTACCGTTCCATGCTTCACGTTAGTTCACATCCCCGCTACCGTTCCATGCTTCACGTTAGTTCACATCCCCGCTACCGTTCCATGCTTCACGTTAGTTCACATCCCCGCTACCGTTCCATGCTTTACGTTAGTTCACATCCCCGCTACCATTCCATGCGTTACGTTAGTTCACATCCCCGCTACCGTTCCATGCTATACGTTAGTTCACATCCCCGCTACCATTCCATGCTTTACGTTAGTTCACATCCCCGCTACAGTTCCATGCTTCACGTTAGTTCACATCCCCGCTACCATTCCATGCTTTACATTAGTTCACATCCCCACTATACCGTTCCATGCTTTACGTTAGTTCACATCCCCTCTACCGTTCCATGCTTTACGTTAGTTCACATCCCCGCTACCGTTCCATGCTTTACGTTAGTTCACATCCCCGCTACCGTTCCATGCTTCACGTTAGTTCACATCCCCGCTACCATTCCATGCTTTACGTTAGTTCACATCCCCGCTACCGTTCCATGCTTCACGTTAGTTCACATCCCCGCTACCATTCCATGCTTTACGTTAGTTCACATCCCCGCTACCGTTCCATGCTTCACGTTAGTTCACATCCCCGCTACCATTCCATGCTTTACGTTAGTTCACATCCCCGCTACCGTTCCATGCTTTACGTTAGTTCACATCCCCGCTACCGTTCCATGCTTCACGTTAGTTCACATCCCCACTATACCGTTCCATGCTTCACGTTAGTTCACATCCCCACTATACCGTTCCATGCTTCACGTTACTTCACATCCCCGCTACCGTTCCATGCTTCACGTTAGTTCACATCCCCGCTACCATTCCATGCTTTACGTTAGTTCACATCCCCGCTACCGTTCCATGCTTCACGTTAGTTCACATCCCCGCTACCGTTCCATGCTTTACGTTAGTTCACATCCCCGCTACCGTTCCATGCTTCACGTTAGTTCACATCCCCGCTACCATTCCATGCTTTACGTTAGTTCACATCCCCGCTAACGTTCCATGCTTTACGTTAGTTCACATCCCCGCTACCGTTCCATGCTTTACGTTAGTTCACATCCCCGCTACCATTCCATGCTTTACGTTAGTTCACATCCCCGCTACCATTCCATGCTTTACGTTAGTTCACATCCCCGCTACCGTTCCATGCTTTACGTTAGTTCACATCCCCTCTACCGTTCCATGCTTTACGTTAGTTCACATCCCCGCTACCGTTCCATGCTTCACGTTAGTTCACATCCCTGCTACCGTTCCATGCTTCACGGTACTTCACGTCCCTGCAACCATTCCATGCTTCACGTTAGTTCACATCCCCACTACCGTTCCATGCTTCACGTTAGTTCACATCCCCGCTACCGTTTCATGCTTCACGTTAGTTCACATCCCCGCTACCGTTCCATGCTTCACGTTAGTTCACATCGCCACTATACCGTTCCATGCTTCACGTTAGTTCACATTCCCGCTACCGTTCCAAGCTTCACGTTAGTTCACATCCCCGCTACCGTTCCATGCTTTACGTTAGTTCACATCCCTGCTACCGTTCCATGCTTCACGTTTGTTCACATCCCCGCTACCGTTCCAAGCTTAACGTTAGTTCACATCCCCGCTACCGTTCTATGCTTCACGTTAGTTCACATCCCCGCTACCGTTCCATGCTTCACGTTAGTTCACATCCCCGCTACCGTTCCATGCTTCACGTTAGTTCACATCCCCGCTACCATTCTATGCTTTACGTTACTTCGCATCCCTGCTACCGTCCGATGTTTTACGTTAATTCACATCCCAGCTATACCGTTCCATGCTCCACGTTAGTTCATATCCCCGCTACCATTCTATGCTTTACGTTACTTCGCATCCCTGCTACCGTCCGATGTTTTACGTTAATTCACATCCCAGCTATACCGTTCCATGCTCCACGTTAGTTCACATCCCCGCTACCGTTCCATGCTTCACGTTAGTTCACATCCCCGCTACCGTTCCATGCTTTACGTTAGTTCACATCCCCGCTACCGTTCCATGCTTCACGTTAGTTCACATCCCCGCTACCATTCCATGCTTTACGTTAGTTCACATCCCCGCTACGGTTCCATGCTTTACGTTAGTTCACATCCCCACTACCGTTCCATGCTTTACGTTAGTTCACATCCCCGCTACCGTTCCATGCTTCACGTTAGTTCACATCCCTGCTACCGTTCCATGCTTCACGTTACTTCACGTCCCTGCAACCATTCCATGCTTCACGTTAGTTCACATCGCCACTATACCGTTCCATGCTTCACGTTAGTTCACATTCCCGCTACCGTTCCAAGCTTCACGTTAGTTCACATCCCTGCTACCGTTCCATGCTTTACGTTAGTTCACATCCCCGCTACCGTTCCATGCTTCACGTTAGTTCACATCCCCGCTACCGTTCTATGCTTCACGTTAGTTCACATCCCCGCTACCGTTCCATGCTTCACGTTAGTTCACATCCCCGCTACCGTTCCATGCTTCACGTTAGTTCACATCCCCACTACCGTCCCATGCTTCACGTTAGTTCACATCCCCGCTACCGTTCCATGCTTCACGTTAGTTCACATCCCCGCTACCGTTCCATGCTTCACGTTAAATTAGTTCACGTCCCCGCTACCGTTCCATGCTTCACGTTAGTTCACATCCCCGCTACCGTTCCATGCTTCACGTTAGTTCACATTCCGCTACCATTCTATGCTTTACGTTACTTCGCATCCCTGCTACCGTCCGATGTTTTACGTTAATTCACATCCCAGCTATACCGTTCCATGCTCCACGTTAATTCACATCCCAGCTATACCGTTCCATGCTCCATGTTAGTTCACGTCCCTGCTCCCGTTCCAAGCTTCACGTTAGTTTACATCGCAAAAAATAGCCCCCCCCCCCCCCAACGAAGAAACCAGCGACGCCAGAGCTAATCAGAGCTGTGCCTAAATATGAAACTTTGGATGTGAGCGATGTTTATGTGATTATAAATGTGTCCTGGTTTTCGGACATGTGCACCGAGCGCCACTCGGGCGAACGTAGCCGCAAGATGGCAGCACAATCCTACTTAACATGCGCTTTCACCGCGGCGCATAAGGTAAAATCAGAATGCGTGTCAGCCAGCCATGTCGATTGCAAACTGAATTTGGTTGCGAAATAATGCATCACATCTCGAGGTTTAGTTGTAATTAGGTAAATTAGATTTAATCTGATGAGATAATACGCAACTTTGCGACTTCAAGGGCAATTTCGTGAATAATTGTCACAAAAGAAACAGGCTATAGTTTACCATAGGCCAACACGGAATAATATATATAGTATATTGCTATTAAACTGCGAATATCAATCGAATAAAATGTCCAATGTCTTCATACAAGCTTTCGGCATTTATATAATACAATTAGGAAAAGTAAATATCCTGAACTATATATATATGGGGGGGGGGGGGGGCAAGGGGGGTTCGTGTTCCCCGATCACGATGAATTAAGAAGGATAACTCCCAGTATACATAGCTAGGAAGGATGGATATAGGATATAAATTGACGATTTCACGATTCACGGTTATTTAACATTAAAATTCCCCGTTCCCGATTAACGAAAATCCTTGACTATGATCACGACGGTCGGCTAATACCCCATTTTCAAAAGAGTTAATATCGCAACTTTCCAAAAAATCCGTCAAACACGAATACACTGTCCATTATTAGTTCTATTGTAAAACAGTGCGCGTAAGTAATATGTATATATCGGTTGATCGAAATTGCACAAATTTGTAAGACATATGCACGTAATTAATTATAATGACATAGATGACGCATTTACAAGAACAAAAGAGGCGTTCGGTATACTAGCTGTGGTTGGCATCCTTCCGTCTGCGGAAAGACGATGGATCTACAGCTTTGTTTTGGCTTAAGTTGTACGATTTGCATCGCGGCATTTGCGCTTATGACTGAGTAAGCCTATCTGGGACCGACATAGCTTACCGCGGTTGTCACATCGGTGACCTGTCGATAGGTCTTGGTTTGTCAGTGCTTGCTGGTGGGCGCCTAGATTGGAGTGCGAGTGATACTGTAGTAACATGGTAACATTGGTACTGTACATGGTAACATTGGTACTGTAGTAACATGGTGAAAGAACACTTTGGTGTCCTTTTGAATTTGCAGCTCTTTTATCTGTTATATACCATGAGTCCATAAGTTATCATCGACAATGACTGAATTAAACGGTGCCCCTGTACAATTATTTTGTAGGGCTAAACAAGTTTCTTAACTAGCCGACGTACCGCAGTGATCGCCGTGGTTTACATTCATGAGTCATCGACAATTTCCGTGAATAATTTCGTGCGTCTCCGTCATATTCGAAACCCGCATCTAGGTCAACCAATGACGTCGCTTCTTCCTCGCACCATTGACCAATCAACATGGAGTTTGGAAAAGTCATGGTCATTCCAATATGGCGGGTAGGTGTCTCCTCCATTTACTAGCATGATTTTACGAATTTTGCGTCGAATGTGCAGTGTTTAACTATATATTTATTATTTTTAGATATTGAATTCTATGGAGTGGGTTCCGAGGATACTCTTGAATCCGGTAGGTGGTTTGTTTTGTTGTAAATGATCCTTAAATCTCGCGTGTTTTTGTTTTTGCAAATTTCGAAATTTGCTGGAGAAAACACCGCAGAATCCCTGCTTATTTGACTATGTTCTCCTGTGAGAATCCCTCAGAAAGTATGTCCAATTTATTCCTTATAGTCTAGAGATGCGTTTGGTAGCATTTTCAGTGCCTGGTACGCTTTGGTGTGAAAGAAACATGCCCTAGAAATTAGGTCGGAGTGAGGACGAAAATAGATGATTTGAATAAAGCGTGCGCCACAGGTCACGTGATCGGGGGCTTCCCTCTCTGTGACCTTCAGTCTCGTTGGGACTTGGCACCCAATCAATCCATTTCCACCCTTTTTTTCGCGGATTTTTCAAAACGTAAACATTAGTACTTAACTTCCAACGTACGAAGACTGCTCTATAGATGTATTCTACACATTTATTAGCCCGAAGAGACCAGGAGACCCCCCTCATTTCCTTGTTTTGTTTAGGTACTGCCAGTGCAAACAAAGCCTCCGAGAAAATGGGTCAAGCTCCGCGTGCTTTTGTTGAGATAGAGCCTAGGGCAAGGGACAGTCTCGCACTTCTCCATTTATCGCTCTTGTGTCTATCGCGTACTATTTCCCGCGGCGCGAGAAACATTTCCATCAGCGGATTAAAAGTAATACGTAGTATTTTATGGGTAAATGGGGGTGATTTGTGGAGAAAAATAATGCATTCAAGTTCTTGCTGTGTCCACTTCTGCATAAAGCAGACAGGGAGACAAAGGAAAATGGCCACCTTGGCAGAGCTGTCCTGGCTTTCTCTTCACTACCTAATACTTGTAGTATAGGCTATATCCTACACAGGCTCATATTTGGGGAGGTTTCTTCTGAAAGCTAAATGTATAACTGTCTCATTCAATAACTTATTCAATTTGTTACAATGCAAAGGATAGATAAGAACTTACCAAATATATTAAAGCTGATAATTTATTTTCAAGTCCCTTTAGATTATGTTGTATGTAAATGTAAGCCAAGTCAGATTTAGGTTATATAGAAAATCATTTCAATGTCTAATATTCTATTATATTAATGTAGAGATAATATAAATGATGTATTCTTATATATCTATAAAAAAGTTAACTTATGACATTAAATATAAGCTAAGTCAGATTAAGCTTATATATAGAAATTATTTCAGTATCTAATATTTTATTATATTAATGTAGAGATAATATAGATAATGTATTCTTATATATCTATAAAATAGTAAACTTATATTTTAAATAGCTAAAGTTTTATATATATTTTAAATAGCTAAAGTTTTATATATATTTTAAATAGCTAAAGTTTTATATATATTTTAAATAGCTAAAGTTTTATATATATTTTAAATAGCTAAAGTTTTATATATATTTTAAATAGCTAAAGTTTTATATATATTTCAAATCTATCATTAAATTACTTTTGTAATATACAGAAGTTAAAATGTATAATTATATAAGGATTCAGTTATATCAATATATTTAAAGTTGCATGTCTAGTTCATTCCAGCCAAAACTAAGCCCAGACGAAATTTTTTCTTAAAAATTTGCTGAAAACTTGTTTGTTCCATTCCATAAATTCAGAAACCTGATAAACCTCACCGTTTCGGCTTTGGTGTGGCAAACGTATCTATTCCGCGACATCACAGCACTCTGTCACAGCACTGCTACTTATAACAAAGCATCGCAAAGAATACAAACTGATGACGTTTACCACTGAAATGAAAACTTGTGGTAAATTGATATCATGGGCAAGGCCAAGAGACACTATTTGGCAGTCTGGCATGGGTGGAGTATACATAAAATCAATCTTAAATGATTCAAGAACTGATTGTTATTTGTATTTTGACCTCTTTAGTTTTGGTGGGAAAGAGCTCGACATGCAAATTTAAATTTATGACTTATTTAAGTTAATTAATATATATTAATTATATATAAGTTATATAAATTTGATCTATGCTTAAAGTTGCATGTCAAGCTCTTTCCCGCAAAAACTAGAGGTCAAAATACAAATAACAATCAATCCTTGAATGATTCAAGATTTCTTTTGTCTATGCTCCACGCATATCAGACTGCCAAATAGAGTCTCTTAGCTTTGACCATGATATCAATTTACCACAAGTTTTCATTTTAGTGGTAAATGTCATGACTTTGTGTGCTTCGCAAGGCTTTGTTATAAGTAACAATGCAGAGACAACAAAGTTCTGTGGTGTCCAGGGATAGACACGTTTGCCACATCACAGCAGAAAACGGCTATGTTTATCAGGTTTCTGAATTTATAAATTGAAACTATCAATTTTTTTGCATATTTTGATGTAAATTTTGCCTGGGCTTAGTTTTGGCGGGAAAGAGCTTGATATGCAACTTTAATGCATACCTATTACCGGTACTTTATTAATTTGATACTAATACTAGTTTTAGTAGTTGTTGCATCTATTTTAATCAATAATAAATAAAGATTTTAACTTTGGATAAATGTTCATCAGGTAAAGTTGCAATGACTTTTTTTATATTTATAAAATTTCTTAGGCAGTTAAGAGTTAACATTGGTTAATCCAGGTATAGGTGTATATCAACAGGTTATTATTGTAAAACATTTAGCTTATTATTCTCATAAATTTCCCTGTATACATTGTCCGTTTATAATATAGCTCCCTGTTCAAAAAGGGTTTTGGCATGCATAAAATACTTTTAAATGTCTTGATTATGTGACTGTCGTTATCGTGACTTCAGCTGACATGTGGGCCTGTTATTTAGACAATCCTTGATATGTCAATGCTGTCCTGAATAAGTGGGTGAAGGGAGCCAGATATGTTGATGTTTGACTGTATGGTTGATATCTATGGTTCAATTTTTGCATGTTATGATGCATGAACCTAGATAGCTTATCTGGAGGCATCCCTTAATCAAATGACTCATTCTGTTTTAGTCTTTTCTGCGTGGCAGAGCAGAAGTTGTAGAACACAGGGACCCCTATATTGCACAGAGGTAGATCCAGGAATTTGGAAAGGGGGGGTGGGGGGTGTCTATTGAAACTTCAGACTGGGAGGGGGCTCAGATGGCCTGAATTTTGAATTGAAAAACTGCATTCTTCCTAAAAAATAATGGGGGGCTCAGACCCCCTGGATCCACCCCTTTTAGATCTATGTCTAAAGAACTGGTTGAGTGAAAATCACCTGACTGAAAAAGTCCCCTGACCCCCTCCTGCCCCCCCTCGATCTTCTGCCCTTGCTACATGTATTCATTATCAAAGGGTACAGTGCTAAATTTGAAGATTATACTGAGAGAATTTCAGCATCTGTAATGCTTAATTCAGTTTTAAAGATAAATTGCACAGAAACTACTTGAAACTAAACCTGTAATATTATCTCTCTTTTTTTTCCCCCATTTGAAACTAATACAAATTACCCGGTATGCATGCATTATAATAATTTGTCGTTATATTATAACAGTTAACTCAAAAAATGTATCCTCTGCAGTTTAAATGTAACATAGCGATCAAGTAGATCAAAAGTAGTTCTCCATGTCATTAAAAATTTGTGATTTTTGTCTAAAACCTCCTGACCAGATTGCAAAAGGCGTTTGTTGCATGGGTAAACAGTACCTGAGTGCCAGCCAAAATTTAAAAAGAAATGTTAGTACCCTGTACTGGGCTATCCTAAAATAGCCAGTTCACATGTCAATCCAGTTACACTGTTACAGGTAGAAGATCTTTAGGTTCACCCCTGTCATTCGGTCCTGCTATTAAATTCAGATCCTGCTATATTATGTTATGTAGGAAAGAGACTTTTATGAATGAAAGTACAAGAGAAAATCCGGAGCTCTATATTATACAGATAATCAGAAATCATTGATGCTTTTGTCCATATAAGAAACTTTCAGTACAAAGCAGTATCAACATAAGTGTAATAACCTTTTGTCTTTATTAAAGTGTTTCTTTGGAATGTAATGTTATGATGAGTCCTGATAAGTCATGATACACTGAATCTCTCAATATCAAGATGGGAGTTAATATGTGACTCCTTGCATTTTCAAATTCAGATGATGATGCAGGAGGAGTATTTGAAGACTATGACACAGAACCATGTGAACCCTGTGAAGACGATGCTGGCCTCAGCAATCTACAGAGACTTGAGAAATACAGTCAAGATGAAAATATGTACACAAGGTAATACAAATACTAGTATTTGTGTGAAATGTAACCTACCTGCTCTCAAGTCTCCTTGTATATGGATGAATCATAATCTGTTAACCTATGGATGCATATTGATGTTGAATGTATTTCATCCTGTTTTCTCTAAAATATACATAGGGATCCTTCAGGGCATAAGGCAAGACATATATATTTTACTGATGATCTGAGAACCTGCAGCTATTAATACACCCTGTTGACTGCCAGAATAGTACATTACACTGAGATGCCTAGTGGTTGTACAGGATACTTGAACTTAGTCAATACATTTGAAATTGATTTATAGCTAATTATACTTTGTTTCCAAATTGGGCCACTGAAGTCAACACCATTTATGAGCCAAAAGAAATATAATGCTCATAAATGAAATTTTACCTGTATTTTGGCATATGCTGTTGTATAGGTCTGTGTGGTTATACATGTATGTGTTTTGAACTGCTCATTTCACCTTGAGCATTTATTGAGTCAGTAGTAGATGCCTGGCTTTTATATTGCTGTGGGATTTGTGGTTGCAATGACCATGTACAAGAGTGCTCGCAGAACCTTCATGTAGCATGCTTGTGGTTCACAGAGTTCTAGATCAACAGCGCTGGTTTTCATCTTCGGAATGTCGCATTGAGTCAAGATTTGCATATTCATTTTATAATAATGTGACTTCTGTGTGTGAAAACGTGGTGAGAACCCAATCTATCCTTCCATCCGTTATTGTCCTGTATGGAAATGGAAAACTCGTGAAACTGGACAGTTCTGTTATTGATATAGATTATGAGCTGAAGAAAATTAGTGGAACGGCGGGTGAGGAGAGATACATGTCAGCAAAACATTTCTTATTGACGAAGTTATTGGATAATGGTGGAGACTCCCCTTTGGCCCAGGCTAAGAATGGCACTGCCGAGTGGGACAATAGGTTATGACGGGGCCCTGGCCTTGTGTGAGTGGTGATTCACAGTGGGTCACGGGGGTGACTCAGAATGGTGCCGCGGCTATGAGCTGTGTGAAAAAACGGGTCTCGGTTCCGTTGTACGTTGAACCCGGAAGCAGCGAGCTGCTTCGCGCCTGTCGAAGCGTCAATCTGTGGCCTTGAGAGAAACCAGAGTGAGTGATGTATATAGCGAGAGGCTTCCGTTTCCACTTTATCGGTTTTGGTGCTAGAGTCTGCCCACGAATACCGGCCGCAAATAATCACTATACCCCCAATGTTGTTAGAAAGCCGCCCGTCCTAGTCCTCCTGCTCACGGCCACCGGCGACCCTCGTACACGCCCCCACCCCTAGCCCAAGGCGTGCTCGTGTTGCCGAATGCAAGGCTGCCCGCCGCCTCTCGTTGGGGAAATCGAGAAGTTAGTACCGCTGAGCCAGCTAACCACAGCGTACGGCTTACGACAGACGTTCGGTCCGCGGGCGCCAAACCAGCGAGAGACCACAAGGCCTTGAGGGTGCCCCCCCTCCCCCCGCCACCCCGCCCGCCCGCCGCTCGCTCACCGCTCGCTCACCTCACCTCACCTCCACTCACCGTGCAGTCCGCACGCAGTCAGTGCCAGTCATGTGTCACCTTCAGGCTCCCTTCTCTCTATTTTTCGAGAAAAAAACACCCCCCCCCCCCCCATACTTCCGCCGTGACTGTCCCGCCAAGCGACCCCGCCTCCTCCGGCCTCTCCATCGCTCCAATTAATCCACGGTGATCACGCCCCTGCGGAGCCCCCCCCGTCGTTGTTCTATGCTTGTCCCCTCTTGCCGAGTCCTCCCAGCAGGTCAGGACCTTGGATTAGTAACTCACCCCGTCACAACGCTTTCGGCGTTTGCTTGCTACACCTGTTCTATTTTAAGAAGGTTTTCTCGGGGCAGCACTGACATGCGTTACCAATATATTCATTCTCTCGGTCTGTGCTTATGTTTATAATCCCCATTGTCCAGCTATTGTTCATTAGATGATCAGGCGTATAAGTATGAGGCGGCGTGTAAAATAACCGAGAAATAGCCACCTTTGGAGGGTGTCCGACACTATATAAAGGGATAAACCAATGCCGTAACCATTAAGCTATGGGGCACCAGTTCCGTCGCTTGATTGACCAATGTCTTGTGGTGTCAGCCGCACGGGAAGATCCATGTGTTCACGGGGTGAGAGTTGTTAAACGTTCACCGAGGGACTACACGGTGGCAGATATTTGTAATGGTGTGACTGACAGCCTTGGATATTGAAAGTTATGAGACTTGCTTGGATCAGAAGCTGTGTGTCAGATGGCCAGCGTCAAAATCAGGTAAATATAATAACCACTGAGGTTGAGTCACGCCTTCATTAAACACTAATTGTCTGCAGAGTGGGTTCTCATTACATTATTAGTCACGATGTCCTCATGTGTTGGGAAGGCTGTTCTGCAGATCAACAGGCTGTGGGTACGAATTTTGCATCCAGGGCAACGTCAGTTTATTATCCCAGGAGGTTTCTTGTCCCAATTTAGCCCCTTGCGTGCACGCAAATGGCATAAAACATAGCATTCCATTTCTAAGAATGTCTGCTCAACCTGCACCGTGAGCTGTTGTAGGGGTAGATCTATACCACTGGAGGTTTACGACTATGTAAGCTGTTGTTTCGTACCACTGGTGTATTACGTCAGGACGTAAGTGCCTGGTGTGTGTCACTAGCATGTCGGGAAACTAATGTCTATAATCCCAGGCCGAACTGGGACAACAACGCCACAACATGGGGGGGGGGGGAAAGGGCTAATGAATTGCGACGGAAGCGACCGATGTGCTCGGTCTCGGAGGAACAGGGCGGGTTGGATGGGGGCGGCGTCTTGTAAATAACGTTGCTTGGTAACGTATTGTCCAAACATTGCTTTCATTGGTCCCCTGAGACTCAGCGATGACGTGCAATGTGTCACTAGGAGACGAGGCGTTATTCATAGCGCTGTGGATCAGGTTGTGTGCGTGTGGCTTTGGGGGGGAGGGGGGGGGGGGGGGGAGGGGGCAGGGAACGGGGCGCAGAGGGTGGAGGATCCACGGCGTCAGCATTGTTTGACCCCGCGGCAGACGGGCAGTGAGTCGCTGTGGTGCCGGCCGTGGCCACTCAGCGTTGGGATAGATAGATTGTGGCTGGCCGTGGGTCGGCCTGCCTGCCTTGCCTGCCTGACAGTTGCTTCTGTCCTCTGATGTGTAAGCCTAAAAAGTCAAGCCGTGTATGGCGCATTCCCCTGCTGTTATTAGCCGTCTGGGTTATATCATCGAGTTGCAGGCTCGGATCTAAGATTGCTGAATGCGTTGGGCTGGAGTTCGGTGGGAGGGGGGGGGGGTGAAACAGGGAGTGGGGGCAGGTTGATGGGGTGAATTGACTTTACTGCCAACGTAGCGTTGATACATGGTTCCATCAAGCCAATAAAAAATGTGACGACGGCTGCTGACATGTACCCTGCTACCCGTCCACTTTTAAATTTTTTGTTCCGTGCTCCTTCGCCGTCCGTATGCAAGTCTCCCGCGTGCTGGGTCCACCACTGAGTCAGCAGGTTTTGTAGTAATATTTCGCCATAGGAGGCTGGATGTTATGTATGTCCCAACACTGAGTCCCAACGAGCGAGGATTTGTTCAATATGTGTTCCCCCCCCCCCCCCTTCCCCCCAAATGCTATATGTCAAAGTTCTTTTCCCCTGGAATGAAACTACATTCGCTGGGCGCCTCCCATGTGCGAGTAGATATAGAGAGGGGAGGACTGATCGGGGGCAGGGACAAATCCACACCTCCCCTACCCACCGCCCGTAACAATGGGGAGTCACTCCCGCAGAGAGATTTCGTTCAATATTGACACATTCGCGGTTAAAACTGGCCGTGGATGATAATAATAAAGGAATATTGCAGCTAAGTCAGCATGGAAAGGGGTGATTTTTTTTCTTCAAAATGGCACTTTTTACCCAGGTGTAAACATAGTCGGAGTGCATTAAAATGGACCAGCGTTGATCCTCGCCTGGTCTGAGCTGAGAGGGAAAACTCCGCCCTGGGGGGATTTTCTGATATTTTACGGACTGCCGCAGGGTCTGTTGTAACACGTGTCGTCAGGTCCGGGGCATGCGCGGTGTGCTTACATCGCTGTCAGGCCCGGGAGATTCACACTATGCTTACATCGCTGTCAGGGCCGGGAGGATCACACTATGCTTACATCGCTGTCAGGGCCGGGAGAATCACACTATGCTTACATCGCTGTCAGGGCCGGGAGATTCACACTATGCTTACATCGCTGTCAGGGCCGGGAGAATCACACTATGCTTACATCGCTGTCAGGGCCGGGAGATTCACACTATGCTTACATCGCTGTCAAGGCCGGGAGAATCACACTATGCTTACATCGCTGTCAGGGTTAGGAAAATCATGCTATGCTTACATCGCTGTCAGGGCCGGGGCATGCGCGGTGTGCTTACATCGCTGTCAAGGGCGGGACATGCACATTATGCTTACAACGCTGTCAGGGCCGGGACAAGCACAGTATATTTGGCTTACAACGCTGTCTGGGCCGGGACAAGCACAGTATATTTGGCTTACAACGCTGTCTGGGCCGGGACAAGAACAGTATACTTACCCCTCTGTCAGGACCGGGACAAGCACAGTATACTTACCCCTCTGTCAGGACCGGGCGTGCACAGTATGCTTTGCTTACAACGCTGTCTGGACCGGGACAAGCACAGTATGCTTACCCCTCTGTCAGGGCCCGGGACAAGCACAGTATACTTACCCCTCTGTCAGGGCCGGGACAAGCACAGTATATTTACCCCTCTGTCAGGGCCGGGACAAGCACAGTATGCTTACCCCTCTGTCTGGGCCGGGACAAGCACCGTATACTTACCCCTCTGTCAGGACCGGGACAAGCACAGTATACTTACCCCTCTGTCAGGACCGGGCATGCACAGTATGCTTTGCTTACAACGCTGTCTGGACCGGGACAAGCACAGTATGCTTACCCCACTGTCAGGGCCCGGGACAAGCACAGTATACTTACCCCTCTGTCAGGGCCGGGACAAGCACAGTGTACTTACCCCTCTGTCAGGTCCGGGACAAGCACACTATACTTAGCCCTCTGTCAGGGCCGGGACAAGCACAGTATACTTACCCCTCTGTCAGGGCCGGGACAAGCACAGTATACTTGGCTTACAACGCTGTCTGGGCCGGGACAAGCACATTATATACTTACCCTTTGTCAGGGCCGGGACAAGCACAGTATACTTACCCCATCCGTCAGGGCCGGGACAAGCACAGTATACTTGGCTTACAACGCTGTCTGGGCCGGGACAAGCACAGTATACTGTCAGGACTGGGCGTGCACAGTATGCTTTGCTTACAACGCTGTCTGGGCCGGGACAAGCACAGTATGCTTACCCCTCTGTCAGGGCCCGGGACAAGCACAGTATACTTACCCCTCTGTCAGGGCCGGGACAAGCACAGTATACTTACCCCTCTGTCAGGGCCGGGACAAGCACAGTATGCTTACCCCTCTGTCTGGGCCGGGACAAGCACCGTATACTTACCCCTCTGTCAGGGCCGGGACAAGCACAGTATATTTACCCCTCTGTCAGGGCCAGGACAGGCACAGTATACTTACCCCTCTGTCAGGGCCGGGACAAGCACAGTATACTTACCCCTCTTGTCAGGGCCGGGACAAGCACAATATACTTACCCCTCTGTCAGGGCCGGGACAAGCACAGTGTACTTACCCCTCTGTCAGGTCCGGGACAAGCACAGTATAGTTAGCCCTCTGTCAGGGCCGGGACAAGCACAGTATACTTACCCCTCTGTCAGGGCCGGGACAAGCACAGTATACTTACCCCTCTGTCAGGGCCGGGACAAGCACAGTATACTTACCCCTCTGTCAGGGCCGGGACAAGCACAGTATACTTACCCCTCTGTCAGGACCGGGACAAGCACAGTATACTTGGCTTACAACGCTGTCTGGGCCGGGACAAGCACAGTATACTTACCCCTCTGTCAGGGCCGGGACAAGCACAGTATACTTACCCCTCTGTCAGGGTCGGGACAAGCACAGTATACTTACCCCTCTGTCAGGGCCGGGACAAGCACGGCGGTATGCGGTATCAAAGCCTAGCTTAATCGGTAATGAGCTATCTCGAGCTTTAGATTACGGTGATACTATTTGTTTACAAATTGATGCTGGAACAACTTGTATCCCTGACTGTAATGTCGGACTGCCTTTGCTTGCGGTAGCCAGGAATTGGTCGACCCAGGGGTGCGCCCCCCCCCCCCCTTCCCCACCTTTCTGCACTAATCTCTGAAGTCTGAAGCCTGCTATCCCTCTGATCCATGGTAACAGCGCAGACGTGGGGCCAGCAGCTCAGATTGACCGGCCAGATATCGCTGAGCGGGGCAGTCCGTCCTGCAAGTACCACTACGCGCTCTGGCATCATCTCTACCTCCCTCCTGCCCTCCCCCTCGCCAGGCCGCCCTCCCCTTCGCCAGCCCGCCCTCCCTCCCTCAAGCCCCCCTCCCTCCAGCCCTCCCTCCCTCCAGCCCTCCCTCCCAATCTCCAGCCCTCCCTCCCTCTCTCCAGCCCTCCCTCCCTCCAGCCCTCCTTCTCTCCAGCTCTCCTTCTCTCCAGCCCTCCCTAGCTCTCCGTCCCTCCCTTCAGCCATCCCTCACTCCAGCCTCCGTAGCTCTCGCCTTCTCTCCCTCCCTTGCTCCAGCCTTCCCTCCCTTTCTTCCTCCACCCAGCCCTCCCTCCCTCCAGCCCTCCCTCCCTCTCTCTAGCCCTCCCTTACTCTATCCGTCCCTCCCTCCAGCCTCCCTAGCTCTCGCCTTCTCTCCCTCCCTTCCTTCAGCCTTCTCTCCCTTTCTTTCTTCCAGCCCTCCCTCCCTCTCTCCGTTCCTGACCTAAACGGTTATATTCCCACATGACCCCCTCACAAAGACTCCTTATATCTTCTTCCTCCCTCTCTCCCTGGTGTGGAGAGATCCCCCCGCAGCTGTTTATTTACGCTAGGCTGGTGGTAGTATCTGGCGGCCGCCACGACAGCCTCCCGCCGCCTTCCTGTCGCCTGCTCCACTTCCCACCGCCACACTCAACCTGCACGGACACCGCCGACATGGTGGGTGGGGTGTGTGAGGGGCAGGGGCGGGTGCGTGATTGTCCTACTACCGACAAGGCCTATATATATATATATATTCATATATCATCGCCAGTCCTTCACTCAGGCATCCGTCTGCATCCTTACACACCAGGGATCAGATCAGATCAGGCCCGTCTTCCATGTTAGACAGCCCACGATATGTGGATTGTGCCAGTGAATTGTAGGCACGAGAAAGTCATACGTTGGCTATAGCATCTTGAGCCACCCCGCTTCAGACTTAGTTTTGTAACCGCTGGTTACTGAGTGGCGTGTTCTTTCTCAGTGGGATCCCTTCATATCGGAGGGCTGGTTATGGTTAACGTCTTGTGGGACAATTGAGGTTATAAATGGGTGATGAATTGCTCGCTGGTCAGTGCTGAAAATGGGCAGCGCTTTCTGAACTAGGCAAGGGGACATCCCTCGGGTTGCGGTTAGCGCATCGATCGCAGATCAATAGATAACGTTTTTTTCCCCACATTTCTTCCATTCATCATTCATGCCTTGGCCCAGTTTAGACCTTGTGTTCACAAACTCGCCCTAAAACACTAATTCATTTGAACATACTTTTATTTTCCCGAAAGTGGTCTTGTTTCGGTTTGAGATTCTTCGCGTGCGCAAAGTTGACATAAGACCCCAACATTTATTTTTAAGACTTGCACGAGGTGGCAGTCGTGGCAATGGCTAACAGTGCAGCAGAATCACAAGCTATATATATATATAGTGAAAAAAGGTTGGAAAAACACACTGGTTGTCCCTCGATTGCTATTGATAATGAGTGTCTTTGTGACCTGCCATCTGCCACGCCCTCCCCGCCCTCCACGCCCTCCCCGCCCTTATCCCAGCCTTCGCCGCCATTCTTACTCCCCCCCCCCCCCACCCACCCACCGCGCGCCTCCCGCGTATGATAGAAGTGTAAGTGCTGCCACTGGTGTACGATTATAAGTAATGCTGCTGTGGCAATCGTGTCTTGGATGAAACCATCGTCGGACAATGTTCGCGAGTAATCCACATCAGCCACCAGCTTTCGTCCCGTATCTTTTTTTCGGCTGTGGTCCCGCAATTAAATTCCGCTCTAGTGCACTCGTCTTCGCTCCCATTGTGGTTGTAATATAATTACAGTGTTGAGTTGCCGGTGGGGGGGGGGGGGGGGGTGGGGCGGATGAGGCGGCCAGTAAACCGCACTGAGTAACCCACCTACCTTCCTGCCTACGATCCTGGGTCCGTGTTCTACTACCTACTACCGCTGCATTCTCCATCGGAGGGGCTGAGGCCCCCGGTGGGGGCGAGGGGGAGGGAGAGGGAGATGGTTGTGAAGTGGCGGCCGGTCTCGAGGAGGCTTGGAGTCGTACAAGGTGCGATGACCCTGCACCCGCTCGAACCGCACCGCCTTCGCTTATAGCTTATAGCCGCCGCGGTGCATGCGCGAGGTACCCCGCCAGCCAGCCAGCCAGCCAGCCAGCCAGCCAGCCAGCCCCTCAACCCTTTTTTTGGTGTGTGTCACTGGTCCGTGAAAAACTGTGCTCGATTTCCTCGGTGCAGTTCTATTGAGTTCTAAATTCTATAGTTTGATGTTGTGGTACAGCGATCCGTGACTTAGCCTGTTCTAGACCGTTGTTTGGTCAACCGGTGCCCGTGTTGTTATCCCTGCCCCCCCGCTCCCCGCCCCCCTCCTCCACCCGACAGATTACGACGGCGATGCGGAGTCACAAAGTTCAGGGTTTGACCGTTCAGCAGCTGATGATGCGTTTGTGTATTTATTGTACGGCCAAACCTAATGCTGGGTCGTAGTTCCAATCATTCATGGTGCCGCCAAACGACACTGTCAGTGTCTCAATAAGGTTTTTTCTTGCGCCGTGCGGCCACATATTTGCTTTTGGCGTCATGCTGGGCCAGCATTAATTGCCCCTTTTCACCCCCCCCCTCCCCGCCACCCCCTCCACCCACCCATCCAGAACCTTTTGTCACTGTAGCAGCATACTCCATATACGAAGTCACAGAGCTTTTTGATGACAGACTTTTTTTTTTTTCTCCCCCCTTCTGTGTTTATACAGCCATTAGGCTATTTGCAGCCTCGTTGAATATTGTATGAGCGCTGGGTGCGGAGTTACCCCCTTGGGACGCCGTAGCGTGGTCAGCGTGCCCGCCCCCGCCCCCACCCCCGCCCCCGGCCTCTGATCCACACTCCCTAATATCCACATCGGGCTGGCTCCTGGAATGGGACAATCTCCACTCCTCCCGTCCAGCTATTCCACGCACTGTTTTTTGGGGTTGCTAGTATTTATGCGTAATTTGTATCAGTTCATATTGGGTCTCTCCGTTGTATCTCGTAGCCGATTTGTACTCTGGATATAAGATATACCCGTGCGTAATATATCTTCCAAATCAATCATTGTCACTGGAGACTCCTGAGTCTACTTTACCCCACGTGTGCACGAAACTCCTCTAAAACAGCAATCCTTTCACCCCGCAGCCGTGTAGTAGGATCCAATTCTTGAACGTTGCTTGGCGAGGAAGCCTCTCGAGCACAGTTTGTATACCCAGACTAAACCGCAGATCAACAGGTCATAGGTTCGCACCCTCGCATCTGGAGCAAGTTTTCTCCGACCCCGTTTCATTGTCCCGAGATGTCACCCATTATGCGACGGGATGGTGGCTGTAAGCGTTTGATCGCTATCATACCAACCATTAGACACGGGTTCCTAGTGCCGGTGAAGCGTTATCTTATATGCTGCGCTCACGTGTTTTCCTGAACATGTTTCGAAAGCAGTTGATGGGAGCTGATGAAGCGATCCCTAACGTAAGCCTAGAAACTCTATGGACGACATGGCTACTAAGAGTGGAAAGGGTTAAAGGGAAATGAAGTGATTAGTGGCCATAGTAGCGAGACCTATGTCCGTGGAAACTGGTGCCGCGCGACGGGTGCATGAACCGAACGGAAATGAAGTGATTAGTTTCCATAGTTGCGAGACCTATTTCCATGGAAACTGGTGCCGCGCGTCCGAGATGCTGCTTTGTTGAGATCAAAGGGTAGAAGGGGAACGACGGAAGAACGTCGACAACAATGCAACTTGAATTGGTCAACTACATTAGCAATGTGCCTGCCCGTAATTTGCGCTTGATTCGACGAATTCAGAACTTCCACCAAAGGCATACTCCCAGTTGAGTTCTTCCCATCTGACGGTGTGACCCACACCGTGACCCACACACTTCTCCCTGGTGGCTGGTGATCTCAGCAGCAAGGTCATGTGGGCAATGGAGCTAAATGGCGTTGTTGTTTTCAGACAGATGGTGGCGCGTGGCCTTCTTGAAACAATCCGGACACTGGAGTTTGAGGAGGATGCCGACAGATTGCTACAGGCCATGACACGGCTAGCGGACGATCCAGGTAAGACCGTCGGCGGTAACGGGATCTCAGGGTCCGTGGCTGTGACTGGGGGTGGGGTATCCGGGTAGGTTATAGGACTATTGGCGGTAACGGGATCCCAGGGTCCGTGGCTGTGACTGGGGGTGGGGTATCCAGGTAGGCTATAGGACTATGGGCGGTAACGGGATCTCAGGGTCCGTGGCTGTGACTGGGGGTGGGGTATCCAGGTAGGGTATAGGACTATGGGCGGTAACGGGATCTCAGGGTCCGTGGCTGTGACTGGGGGTGGGGTATCCGGGTAGGTTATAGGACTATTGGCGGTAACGGGATCTCAGGGTCCGTGCCTGTGACTGGGGGTGGGGTATCCAGGTAGGCTATAGGACTATGGGCGGTAACGCGATCCCAGGATCCGTGGCTGTGACTGGGGATGGGCTATCCAGGTAGGCTATAGGACTATGGGCGGTAACGGGATCCGTGGCTGTGACTGGGGGTGGGGTATCCAGGTAGGCTATAGGACTATGGGCGGTAACGCGATCCCAGAGTCCGTGGCTGTGACTGGGGGTGGAGTATCCGGGTAGGCTATAGGACTATGGGCCGTAACGCGATCTCAGGGTCCGTGGCTGTGACTTGGGGTGGAGTATCCGGGTAGGCTATAGGACTATGGGCCGTAACGCGATCTCAGGGTCCGTGGCTGTGACTTGGGGTGGAGTATCCGGGTAGGCTATAGGACTATGGGCGGTAACGGGATCCGTGGCTGTGACTGGGGGTGGGGTATCCAGGTAGGCTATAGGACTATGGGCGGTAACGCGATCCCAGAGTCCGTGGCTGTGACTGGGGGTGGAGTATCCGGGTAGGCTATAGGACTATGGGCGGTAACGCGATCCCAGAGTCCGTGGCTGTGACTGGGGGTGGAGTATCCGGGTAGGCTATAGGACTATGGGCGGTAACGCGATCCCAGAGTCCGTGGCTGTGACTTGGGGTGGGGTATCCAGGTAGGCTATAGGACTATGGGCCGTAACGCGATCTCAGGGTCCGTGGCTGTGGCTGGGGGTGGGGTTTCCAGGTAGGCTATAGGACTATGGGCGGTAACGGGATCCGTGGCTGTGACTGGGGGTGGTGTATCCGGGTAGGCTATAGGACTATGGGCGGTAACGCGATCCCAGAGTCCGTGGCTGTGACTTGGGGTGGGGTTTCCAGGTAAGCTATAGAACTGGACGGTAACTGAATCGCAGTTTTCGTCTCAATAGCCAACAGGTTTTACAAATCTGGAATGCAACGTAGGAGTGATGTCTAGACGCTTATTTACTCTGGTTTTGCTGTTATGTGATGGCCCTGTACGTTGTTTGTTGTCGCAGAGGCCATGGTGCGTTCGGAGCTCATGGAACAGGTGCCTCATATCGCCATCTTCTGCCAAGAGAACAGCAACCTGTTCAGCGACCCGATCAAGACCTACATCCTACCCATCGTCGTGAAGTACCTCACAGATAGCAACAACCAGGTCAGAGGAGGCAGGCTTCTGTTTCTCACCAAGTGCACCGTTTCACACGGGATTCTCATGTCAGTGTCGATAGCCTGGCACAGTGACGCCCTCTGGGGCCGTATTTATGAACCCTGCTCAGCATTGAGCAAATATTCTTAACGTTAAGTAGAACGTGTTGTACAGGCAAATGAAGAAGAAATGTTCGCTTGAATGGCGACATTCAAATAAATGATGGAAATGACAAAATTTCGCGTACGCCATAGCCTCTCAGGTTCACAGTTGTGTTACATTTTTTTAATTATTAAATTTACCAATTTCCAATTCTCTGCTTCTTTTTAGATTGATATTGAACCACGAGTAATTTGTTCGTAACACGGATATATTGCTTCGAAATTAAATTAAAAAAGTGATCTGATGTACAATGAAACTTGTTTTTTTAATATACTTTTCCCCGTATTGTGGTTCCAGGTACGAAAGACGAGTCAAGCGGCTTTATTAGTGTTACTAGATCAGGATATGATCGCAAAAGGTGAGACGCGTCATTGAGTAGTCGATAATATCCCAAGCTTTGACTAGATTTGCCTGTGGAATAGCCCTTGTATTACTCGGTGTATGTGTTCCTGCACAGTTAATATCGCTATTGAATTTTTTTTCTAAAAGCTAGCGTCGCTACTTTATTTTATACAATTATAGACATACACTGTTAGTGGAGAATTATTCTTTGGCCAGTTCACCGCGAAGCGTGACTGCCGTGAAGGGTCGTTATCTGTACATAGATATCTATACTATTTCTCCCATTGAGTCCTACAATTCCATCTTGTGGCGGCCTCCCCTTGCCGTGTGCTAGTTCTCTACCAGGCTGTGTGTGCCCCGTAACGGGCAATGGACTGTCGTATTTTCACGATATATTGTGCTTTGTGTTGCCGGCGCCCAGGTGATGTGGAGGAACAAGTGTGCCCTGTGATACTGCAACTAGCCAACCCAGATAGTGGCGATGACTTCAGGACGGAGGCCGTAGCTGTGAGTTAGTCCTACTGTTTTCAATGCGTGTGTGTGCGTCAGGCCTCCCTAGTTTTCAGTGGTATAAGGGAGCTGTGCTGAGTGAGGCGATGAGTTCGCCCCTAACATGGAAAGAACGACCGATGTGTGGAAGGCGAAACTCGCTATGTTACTACTCAGCCAGGGTAACGAACTGGATATAGGGAAGAATATTGGCGATGCGGAGTCTCCAACTTCATCAATGAATCGTCGGGGAGTTCGTGGAATGCGCGGCGGACTTAATACAGACGCCTGAAGGCTGTCGGCAGTGCTGTGTGAAAGACATGGGTAGTGAGATGTTACTGGTGGAGTCACCTTACTACCGTGTCTTTCCGCACGGACCTGCGCGCAACACAACTGTGTGGTCGCAAGGTGATCCGCTAGATGGCGCCACATCCTGGGGAACGAATAGTCGCCCCCCAGTAAGCTGTGTGGTCGTTGGATAATGGCAGACGCTATACGTTGGCCTTGTCTTCGGCATGAACGGCTACATAGGAATCGGTTGTTCTTGGATGGCCTACAGATCATACACCTCCACTCGTCTTGCACCGGGCTTGTCTGAAGGCATTCAGCGATCGTTACAGTGCACACTCGCAGACACTCGCATCCGCAGTATGTGGTGAGAGTTATCGCGATGAATGAAGCCATCGGATAAACTGCGGACTGGATGATTAACGGCCGGGTGGAGGGTGTCCAGCGGTGCCAGTGTCCCAGGAGGGGGTGGAGAGTGTCCAGCGGTGCCAGTGTCCCAGGAGCGGTTGGAGAGTGTCCAGCGGTGCCAGTGTCCCAGGAGCGGTTGGACAGTGTCCAGCGGTGCCAGTGTCCCAAGATGGGGTGGAGGGTGTTCAGCTGTGCCAGTGTCGCAGGAGGGGGTGGAGGGTTTCCAGCGGTGCCAGGGTCCCAGGAGGGGGTGGAGAGTGTCCAGCTGTGCCAGTGTCCCAGGAGGGGGTGGAGGGTGTCCAGCGGTGCCAGTGTCCCAGGAGGGGGTGGAGAGTGTCCAGCGGTACCAGTGTCCCAGGAGGTGGTGGAGAGTGTCCAGCGGTGCCAGTGTCCCAGGAGCGGTTGGACAGTGTCCAGCGGTGTCAGTGTCCCAAGATGGGGTGGAGAGTGTCCAGCGGTGCCAGTGTCCCAAGATGGGGTGGAGAGTATCCAGCGGTGCCAGTGTCCCAGGAGGGGGTGGAGAGTGTCCAGCGGTACCAGTGTCCCAGGAGGGGGTGGAGAGTGTCCAGCGGTGCCAGTGTCCCAGGAGGGGGTGGAGGGTGTCCAGCGGTGCCAGTGTCCCAAGATGGGGTGGAGAGTATCCAGCGGTGCCAGTGTCCCAGGAGGGGGTGGAGGGTGTCCAGCGGTGCCAGTGTCCAAGGACGGGGTGGAGAGTTTCCAGCGGTGCCAGTGTCCCAGGAGGGGGTGGAGGGTGTCCAGCGGTGCCAGTGTCCCAGGAGGGGGTGGAGAGTGTCCAGCGGTGCCAGTGTCCCAGGAGGGGGTGGAGAGTATCCAGCGGTGCCAGTGTCCCAGGAGGGGGTGGAGGGTGTCCAGCGGTGCCAGTGTCCAAGGACGGGGTGGAGAGTTTCCAGCGGTGCCAGTGTCCCAGGAGGGGGTGGAGGGTGTCCAGCGGTGCCAGTGTCCCAGGAGGGGGTGGAGAGTGTCCAGCGGTACCAGTGTCCCAGGAGGGGGTGGAGGGTGTCCAGCGGTGCCAGTGTCCAAGGACGGGGTGGAGAGTTTCCAGCGGTGTCAGTGTCCCAAGATGGGGTGGAGGGTGTCCAGCGGTGCCAGTGTCCCAGGAGGGGGTGGAGGGTGTCCAGCGGTGCCAGTGTCCCAAGATGGGGTGGAGAGTATCCAGCGGTGCCAGTGTCCCAGGAGGGGGTGGAGGGTGTCCAGCGGTGCCAGTGTCCCAGGAGGGGGTGGAGGGTGTCCGGCGGTGCCAGTGTCCCAGAAGGAGGTGGAGTGTCCAGCGGTGCCAGTGTCCCAGGAGGGGGTGGAGAGTGTCCAGCGGTGCCAGTGTCCCAGGAGGGGGTGGAGAGTGTTCAGCGGTGCCAGTGTCCCACGATGGGGTGGACGGTGTCCAGCTGTGCCAGTGTCCCAAGATGGGGTGGAGAGTGTCCAGCGGTGCCAGTGTCCCAGGAGGGGGTGGAGAGTGTCCGGCGGTGCCAGTGTCCCAGGAGGGGGTGGAGGGTGTCCAGCGGTGCCAGTGTCCCAGGAGGGGGTGGAGAGTGTCCGGCGGTGCCAGTGTCCCAGGAGGGGGTGGAGAGTATCCAGCGGTGCCAGTATCCCAGGAGGGGGTGGAGAGTGTCCAGCGGTGCCAGTGTCCCAGGAGGGGGTGGAGAGTGTCCAGCGGTGCCAGTATCCCAGGAGGGGGTGGAGAGTGTCCAGCGGTGCCAGTGTCCCAGGAGGGGGTGGAGAGTGTCCAGCGGTGCCAGTGTCCCAGGAGGGGGTGATGCGTATGACACGCGTTAGGGTTCGTATCACAGCCCTGCTTGGAACATGGCAACCTGGCTCATCGCGACGACCCGCCCGCCGTCCACCCCGGCGGCCCCGCCGTCCACCCCGCCGTCCACCCCGCCGTCCACCCCGCCGTCCACCCCGGCGGCCCCGCCGTCCACCCCGCCGTCCACCCCGCCGTCCACCCCGGCGGCCAAAGCATCGACATCTGGACCACAGTTATTGAAAGACCCTAATCATACAGTTGCTAGGAAGGATCCTCCCACTAGGGTCTCATCTACAATGATCACGATGATGTAGCCTAAAAAACAATGGGATTCGAATATATGCTTTTGGGATCTGTCAAATCTGCTGTGAAATGACTCGTGTGTGAATCCATATCACAGCTAGCTTTGACAAATCTCAATTGTCTGGCTGTCGTCATCTACCGCAAGGGAACAGCTGACTGGCTGTGATGGGAGTACGGGTACCCGAAGCGACATGCTGCCGTGCGACTAGTATCGTGTGAACCCGTTTGGATCAATGATTCCGCTGAATCTGGCTGACGGCGAAGAGGGGCTGCCTGGGGGTCAAAGTGGCTGTGATGTGCTGTCGCCTTGTTCCATATCACAGCCTTGCTTTGACACGTGGGCGATCCTTCATTACTTAATCGCTGTTTTAAATGTAGGAACATCTGAAAATATTGATTTAATCGCTGTTTTCAATGTAAAAACATACAACTATTTAGTACATTTAGACAATTATTTCGATGATCTATGTGATAGCAAAGCTAGCCGAGCCGAGCACATAGCACATCTTGAGGCTTGTAACTGAAGCAATTCTAGCAGCCCTCCGGAAAATACGACACCGCCCACCATGATCTTTCGGTGAGCGCGACGTCATATTGAATGACCCTCGACTGCTGCCTCGTTGTCGTGCGATCGACGCCTGGACGCGCACGGCGAGCTGCCTTCTCCCTGAGCATCACTGTGGCTGTGATGTGCCGACCCTACCTGGTCATATCACAGCCAGCATTGATGAGCCTAGGGGGCTGGCTCAATCTTCTCAAGTACACAGGCACCAATAGTTTGTATCACAGCCAGCATTGATGAGCCTAGGGGGCTGGCTCAATCTTCTCAAGTACACATGCGCCAATAGTTTGTATCACAGCCAGCATTGATGAGCCTAGGGGGCTGGCTCAATCTTCTCAAGTACACAGGCGCCGATAGTTTGTATCACAGCCAGCATTGATGAGCCTAGGGGGCTGGCTCAATCTTCTCAAGTACACATGCGCCAATAGTTTATATCACAGCCAGCATTGATGAGCCTAGGGGGCTGGCTCAATCTTCTCAAGTACACAGGCACCGATGGTTTATATCACAGCCAGCATTGATGAGCCTAGGGGACTGGCTCAATCTTCTCAAGTACACAGGCGCCGATAGTTTGTATCACAGCCAGCATTGATGAGCCTAGGTGGCTGGCTCAATCTTCTCAAGTACACAGGCACCAATAGTTTGTATCACAGCCAGCATTGATGAGCCTAGGGGGCTGGCTCAATCTTCTCAAGTACACAGGCACCAATAGTTTGCATCACAGCCAGCATTGATGAGCCTAGAGGGCTGGCTCAATCTTCTCAAGTACACAGGCACCAATAGTTTGTATCACAGCCAGCATTGATGAGCCTAGGGGGCTGGCTCAATCTTCTCAAGTACACAGGCACCGATAGTTTATATCACAGCCAGCATTGATGAGCCTAGGGGGCTGGCTCAATCTTCTCAAGTACACAGGCACCGATAGTTTGTATCACAGCCAGCATTGATGAGCCTAGGGGGCTGGCTCAATCTTCTCAAGTACACAGGCACCAATAGTTTGTATCACAGCCAGCATTGATGAGCCTAGGGGGCTGGCTCAATCTTCTCAAGTACACAGGCACCAATAGTTTGTATCACAGCCAGCATTGATGAGCCTAGAGGGCTGGCTCAATCTTCTCAAGTACACAGGCACCAATAGTTTGTATCACAGCCAGCATTGATGAGCCTAGGGGGCTGGCTCAATCTTCTCAAGTACACAGGCACCGATAGTTTGTATCACAGCCAGCATTGATGAGCCTAGGGGACTGGCTCAATCTTCTCAAGTACACAGGCACCAATAGTTTGTATCACAGCCAGCATTGATGAGCCTAGGGGGCTGGCTCAATCTCCTCAAGTACACAGGCACCAATAGTTTGTATCACAGCCAGCATTGATGAGCCTAGGGGGCTGGCTCAATCTTCTCAAGTACACAGGCACCGATAGTTTGTATCACAGCCAGCATTGATGAGCCTAGGGGGCTGGCTCAATCTTCTCAAGTACACAGGCACCAATAGTTTGTATCACAGCCAGCATTGATGAGCCTAGGGGGCTGGCTCAATCTTCTCAAGTACACAGGCACCAATAGTTTGTATCACAGCCAGCATTGATGAGCCTAGGGGGCTGGCTCAATCTTCTCAAGTACACAGGCATCAATAGTTTGTATCACAGCCAGTATTGATGAGCCTAGGGGGCTGGCTCAATCTTCTCAAGTACACAGGCACCAATAGTTTGTATCACAGCCAGCATTGATGAGTCTAGGGGGCTGGCTCAATCTTCTCAAGTACACAGGCGCCGATAGTTTATATCACAGCCAGCAGTGATGAGCCTAGGGGGTGGCTCAATCTTCTCAAGTACACAGGCACCAATAGTTTGTATCACAGCCAGTATTGATGAGTCTAGGGGGCTGGCTCAATCTTCTCAAGTACACAGGCATCAATAGTTTGTATCACAGCCAGTATTGATGAGCCTAGGGGGCTGGCTCAATCTTCTCAAGTACACAGGCACCAATAGTTTGTATCACAGCCAGTATTGATGAGCCTAGGGGGCTGGCTCAATCTTCTCAAGTACACAGGCACCGATAGTTTCCATCACAGCCAGCATTGATGAGCCTAGGGGGCTGGCTCAATCTCCTCAAGTACACAGGCACCGATAGTTTCTATCACAGCCAGCATTGATGAGCCTAGGGGGCTGGCTCAATCTTCTCAAGTACACAGGCACCGATAGTTTCCATCACAGCCAGCATTGATGAGCCTAGGGGGCTGGCTCAATCTCCTCAAGTACACAGGCACCGATAGTTTCTATCACAGCCAGCATTGATGAGCCTAGGGGGCTGGCTCAATCTTCTCAAGTACACAGGCACCGATAGTTTCCATCACAGCCAGCATTGATGAGCCTAGGGGGCTGGCTCAATCTCCTCAAGTACACAGGCACCGATAGTTTCTATCACAGCCAGCATTGATGAGCCTAGGGGGCTGGCTCAATCTTCTCAAGTACACAGGCACCGATAGTTTCTATCACAGCCAGCATTGATGAGCCTAGGGGGCTGGCTCAATCTTCTCAAGTACACAGGCACCGATAGTTTCCATCACAGCCAGTATTGATGAGCCTAGGGGGCTGGCTCAATCTTCTCAAGTACACAGGCACCGATAGTTTCCATCACAGCCAGCATTGATGAGCCTAGGGGGCTGGCTCAATCTTCTCAAGTACACAGGCACCGATAGTTTATATCACAGCCAGCATTGATGAGCCTAGGGGGCTGGCTCACCCAGTCTTCTCCACCAGTGAATAGATGGTACATGGAAGGTAAATCAATGGGTATATGTGAAATATAAGTGTGAATTGCAAGACGTTTGGTTGTAGAAGCGACGATGCATGCCTCACCACGAGGTGAGGTGCAGGGCGTCATAGCCAGTCTGTCATCCCGACTAAGGGACTGTGAAATGTGCTTCTCTGAATCATATCACAGTCTGCTTTAGTCGAACTGACAGCTGGCCAAGCAACTCCTTGGAAGGCATCAAACGGTAACAATATGTGACAACTCTTGTATTTCATGACGATCACTCAACCGCAATTATACATCCATACATGTTTTTTTACAGTCATACCTATATTCAAATCTGTTAGTCTGCATCTCATTCTAAGCGCGTACCTCATTCATTGACAATGCCACTGGTTCGTCGATTAGTGTCCTTGTCTGGAAGGCGGCATTTAATTTGACAGGTTGGTGTACGTTTGGACTGATATTAAGTCTTTTTTTTCTGCAGCTGATGAGTAAATTAGCACCCCTGGTGGGATGTGAAACGACCAAGAACCTCTTCTTACCCAGATTCGCTAACCTATGCTTAGATCCGCTCTTCCATGTTCGCAAGGTAAGCCAATCGCGACATATATCATATAAAGTATCTCGTTTTGTATGTGTTATCTGTTCGTACAAAGGCTAATTAATGGACATAAACTCTTGTCATTCTCGTGAGAGTACTGTATTTGTTATTGAGCTTTATTTGTGTGCTGATTTATGGGTCTAAGTATATTTAAACTGAGGAAAGTATCAGGTGATTACTTCGTTACTATTGCTCTTTTAGGTCTGTGCAACGAACTTTGGCGACTTTTGCCAAGTTGTTGGAAACGAAAGCACAGAAAAAGTATTGGTAAGTCTTTTTCTTTCACTTATATTTATGTGAAGACTTTTGTATTCGTTTGATGTTAGATACTTTGGATGTTCTACTATTGTTATGTCATGTATATTCCAGTTATAACTGAGAACAGGACAAAAAAAATCAACGTGTTTCAAAAGAAGGTTGTCGTGACCTATCCATTCTCATCCGTGTTCTTCTGTCCCCAAAGAACGGTCCCCGCGAGACTGAAGTACTGCAGTACAAAGCATTTGTGACCACTGTTATCCGTTCTCTCCAAGCGGGTACGGCTTTGATGGTACAGTTTTTGCGGTGTGTTGTTGCCACAGATGCAGCGGTTTTTCTACCTGTGTGAGGACGGGGTGTGGGGCGTGCGCAAGGCATGCGCAGAGTGCTTCATGCAGGTCTCCTGCTGCTGCTCACCCTCTGTCCGAAGACACGAACTTGCTCAAGTATTCGTCAACCTTATCTGTGATCAGTCCCGATGGGTGAGTGGAGCTAGTGGCGTGCCAGCCCCAATGGCTTCAATTTAAAATTTAAAAAATTAAATCTAATATTTAAAGTTATTGGTAGATATTTCCCGCCAATTTCATGAAAAAAATTGCGTGGTATGTATGAAAGCCTCACATTCACCTTTAACTATCGTTTGCCTCAAATATAATGGCATATAATTGTAATTAATTTTACTAGCAAGAAAGAATAGAATAGAGAACTATGGCACTAAATAGTCAATAAAACGGCGCACTTTTAGACATTGACGTGATTTTGGCTGGAAAAAACTGTCTCAATAGCTTTAAACATCACGATTTATATTAGTTTAGATCAAATTAGGATTGGCTTTAGTTTTATTAGCTGATGTTCCGTATATATATCAAAGAAATAGCGTGGTGTCCATGGGGTCGTTATGATGTTGGTCTACAGTTAGAAAGGAATTCTCTCAACGACAGCAATGACCGGCGAAATACCTACTCTTAAAATCCGTGAAATTAGGTTTCATTTCAGAAATATTGAATGTCCACGGATGTGTAGGAATCGTATTGGTTTGTTTTTTTCGAAGACCTGACATATCCATGAACAGTAAATGGCATTGCCCTTCCGCCATATGTGTATTGTTTTTTGGAGTTTTTTGGTAATATGTTCTGCAATTATATAACTTTGGGGTTTGATATGTGAGTTGTTAGGTTGGTATGATATAAGTGGTGAGTCAGCAATGACCTGGTGGTCCCATTACAGGTCAGAATGTCTGCATTCCAAGCCTTGGGCGCCTTCATCTCCACATTTGCCGACACTGGAGTCCTGGACGACGAGGGATACTTAGTCGTCGAAACTCGGAAGGAATCCGAAAGCAAAACGTATGTCCTTAGTCCAAGGCAATCCTGTGTATATTCATACAATATTTCATCAACGTCAACCTGTCAACTTTTCTGCCATTTTTGGGTGTTTAAAATGACCAGAATTATTACTTCTACTATGTCCTCTATTTGGTATTTTCTTCTTCATTTTCTCATTTTCTTCAAAATTTCTGTTTCTGCAATTGTTTCTCCGGATTGATGAGAATAATTGCTCCCCCTTTGTCCACTATTTGTTCAATGTTATTACTTTGTTTCTTCAACGATTTGCACGTGCACGGGTCATTTTTTTCTTACGGCCTTTATTTCGTCTTCTTTGTGTACAGGGCGGCCGGCAATGACAACAACCCTGCATCGGACAGCGGAACAGCGGCAAAAGACGGCGAGAAGGCTAATAATGTCTGTGATAACCCGGGGGGTGAGGCCAGTCGGGGTGGCGACTGCTCAGGGAGCTCTCAGGGCGACAGTGGTGCCTTACCCAGTGACTCTCCTAGCGCACCCCCCAGCACAGAGAGCAATTGTGAACCAGTGGCCATGGAAGTGGAGGAGGAGGCGAGCGATCCGGCGGCGGCAGCGGCAGCGGCAGCGGCGGGAGACACCCCTACCCCCACACTCACGGCCCCGTCCCTGCCGTCCGCGCCAGAGAAATCGCCGGAAGAGAAACGGGCTGAGGCCTACAGAGACTCCGAAGGGCGGGACTCGAGCAGTAGTGATGATAGTAGTAACGTTAGTAATAGTACGAGTAGCGGCGAGTCGACGCCGTCCTCGCTGGTCGGGGGGACCGAGGCGGGCGGGGAGGCCGCGGTCGCCGCGGACAGTTCTTCTCAAGGTTCACACTCAGGTGCCTCCGCTTCCACGTCGCCTGCCGCCACCACGACGACGGAGGCTGCGAGTGAACACTCAGCAAGCAATAATAGCTCTAGCGATGGTGGTGATAGTCAATGCGAGGCGAGGTCGCCGCCCGATAGTCAATGTAGTCTCACCGACAAGCCGGCGAGTACGGCCGACGCCGACGCCAAGAACGTCCTCGTCCACGTGGATAACTCCTCGGCCTTTAGCTCCTTCCAGTACTGGCGGCTCCCCCTGCCGGAGATTGACGTCAAAGTGGACATCGACGCCAAGGGCAAGGCCACGAACATCCACGTCCAGGCCAAGGTGCAGGACGCCGAGCAGCAGCGCACGGTCATCTCCACCTTCGACGTGCACGTCACCAAGGACGGCAAGCAGACGGTGACGTCCTCCAGCACCTCGAGCGAGGGCTGCGACGCCGCCATCAGCCGCCTGGCGGAGGAGATTGGCAGGGCGAGGCTGGACCAGCTCACGGCGGAGGCCGCCGCCGCCGGGTCCGCCGGGTCCGCCGGTGAGGACAGGAAGGAGGATGAGGCCGATGATGAGGATGATGACGACGACGACGATGATGATATTGATGACGATGACGTGAGGATCCACACTGCCTGCGTGAGCACGGTGTGCGAGGGGGTGGAGGAGTTCGCCGCTAACATCGGCAGCACGCACATCCTGGGTCAGCACGTCAGCCAGGCCACCATGGCGGTCAAGGACGGCGTCGTGCAAGGTCAGTCAGTCCCCCAGTCACCGCAATAAAGGGTCACCTCAATAAAGGGTCGCCTCAATAAAGGGTCGCCTCAATAAAGGGTCGCCTCAATAAAGGGTCACCTCAATAAAGGGTCACCTTAATAAAGGGTCACCTCAATATCTTAACTCTCCCTTTAATCCACTTTTCCATTGACGCGGTATGACTAAAAAGTGGTTAAAGCGTCCTGAATATACAGCCAAACAACGTTGTCTGTAGCCTAAGGTATGAGCCGGTGTGGATCCAGGCTGTGGGCCTTATTGACCCCCGATTGTACGTGTTGTAGACGTAAGCAGCAGCAGCAGTCTGAGCTACGTGCCTGTCGACGAAAGCCTCGCTGCGAGCAGCCGGGCCAGCGGCGATCAGCAACCACGGGATGAGCCAGTCACACACCCTGATCAGGTGAGAGCCGTGTATTATTACGAGTTTGTGGTCATGTTAACTAATACAATAGCATTATATCTGAAGGCCTCTAAAATGCTGTATTTTGAGCCATAGCGACGCCGCGTAGAACAATGAAACATGACATCACGCACAAAAGAATTGTAGTTATAGCTTTAAATGGCCCGCTTCCATGACTAGTTGCCTAGTTGCACGTGCCATGTTTCTTGGCAACGATGTATATGGTATAAAAAGGCGACTGGCCAACTAGATATATGTGGAAAGGCTTACAATTTGCGGATAGTCCGTCCCAAAATGCTTTAATTGGTCGTTGCATGCGGAAATTAAAGTAAAAGCAGCAGGGACAAGTCAACGCCTTAAATTTAAATTCAACTCTTAATAATAGTAATAGCGCGAGTTTTGCATGTCGTTAGGCATTTTATTGACCCTTCGTCAAGCTGTAGCAGCCCTTCATTTTCATTATCCGCCCTCGGCCTTGTCATATTCTGACCCGAACCGCCTTGCTGCCTATGCAAACGACAATCGTTGCCATAGCGACACTGCATAGAACAATGAAACATGACGTCAAGCACAAAAAAATTGTAGTTATAGCTTTAAATGTCCCGCTTACATGCCTAGTTGCCTAGTTGCACGTGCCATGTTTCTTGGCAACGATAAATATGGTATAAAAAAGCGACTGGCCAAATATATGTGGAAAGGCTTGCCATTTGCGGACAGTCAGTCCCAAAATGCTTTACTTCCGCATGGTCGTTGCATGCGGAAATTAAACCAAAGAAGCAGAGACAAGGCAACACCTTAAATTTAAATTCAACTCGTAATAATAGTAATAGCACGAGTTTTGCATGGCGTTAGGCATTTTATTGGCCCGACATCAAGCTGTAGCAGCCTGCCAATTTTGATTATCGGCCCGAGGCCGCAAGGCTGAGGGCGGATAATGAAAAAGAAGGCCTGCTACAGCTTGATGTCGGGCCAATAAAATTGCCTAACGCCCCGCAAACTCGCGCTATTGTCATATTGTCACACCCTGATCAGGTCAGACGGGCCCCCTAGCCTCTCTTAGACCCATGTATTGTCACACCCTGATCAGATCAGATCAGGTATTTGGTTTCGAATCCCGCATCGGCCGCTTGGGCTGGCGGCCTAGCAGAGCGCACTCTACAACAGCTGACCCCAGGTTTCGCCCAAGCCCGCCCGCCCGCCCCGACCGTCCATGTCTTCAGTGCTTGTGCCTGACCGTCCGCCCACCGGCATTGTGTTGCAGGATGTGATTCCGCAGCCCCTGTTGGACCACTACCTGAGTATGACGGACCCGTCCCGCGCCCAGACCGTCGACGCTGAGATCGCCAAGCACTGCGCCTACAGCCTGCCTGCAGTGGCCTACACGCTGGGCCGCTCGCACTGGCCCTGCATCAAGGAGCTCTACGAGACACTGGCCGGGGACATGCAGGTCAGACACACATTTAATGCTCATCGATAGAACAGTTGGCTCATGGAAAAAAGGACATGGAATTTCAAATATAGGTATCAGAGATTTAAGATAAGAAACACACATTTCCCTTTGTCTTACGAATCGCGGAGGTGAAACTCTTGGAAGGAATGATTATCGAATCACTCCTTTGTATATTGTGATGCCTTCTTTGAATATTTGTTTTTTAAGCTTATTTTAGGTAAAATAATTTGGTATTAGCGTTAATGGCCGTTTTAAACCAGTTAACACGATTATTTACTAATAATAATAATATAATAATAATATTATAATAATAATACTATAATAATAATAAAACTGACTCATAATAATATAATAATAATATAATACTAATAATATAATAATAATAAAACTGACTCAATATTATTAGTATTTGACGCTGTTGTGTAATGCTGGTGGTGGCTGTGTTACAGTGGAAGGTGCGGCGGACGCTGGCCTTCTCCATCCACGAGCTGGCCGTGATCGTGGGCGAGGAGGTGACGGCCCGGGACCTGGTGCCCGTCTTCAACGGCTTCCTCAAGGACCTGGACGAGGTTCGCATCGGAGTCCTCAAGCACCTCGCCGACTTTCTCAGGGTCAGTCCACCTCTGCGCCTGTCTTTCTTTGCGCCCGTCCGTCCGTCCATATTCACAAAATTAGCTTAAAACACACATCTCATTTCATTTGATTTCATTGTCGGTCTCTCAAGGCATAAGCTGGCCCCTCTCTTTGGGTGTGTGCTCTTATTATTAGTCTATTTGGGTGCGTGCTGATACCGGTCCGATGGGTGTATTAAATGGAGTGCCAAGCAACTGTTCTGATGTTTATTTTTTGTCTGGAATTTCAAATTAGATGTAGTTGTGAGGTGTTTTTGTTACAATATTAGTTCCATCTCTAAACGGGGCAGCCTCCCAAACAGGTTAAGCTGCAGGTCAACTGGTCGTGGGTTCGAACCCTGTCACCTGCATGTGGGGCCAGTTTGATCCAAACCCCAACCCCGTTTCATTGTCCCAGGAGGTTTCTCGGCCCTAAGTAGCCCTTGTGTGGGCGACAGCGGCCTAAGCACTTAACCTTTTCGTCTTTTAATTCTGGCAAGAGCTGTGATAGAAATAGAGACGAAGACATCGGTAATATGCCTAACATGGTTCTTGTATGTTACTGACAAAGCAACGGCTTGACAAAGTAGTATTATTTATTATCACTCACGCTCCTGTGTGATATTTTCCAGATTTTATCACCTGAGGCCAGGAGAGATTACTTGTCAAAGATAAACGACTTCCTTAATACCGACAACAATAGGAACTGGCGATTCCGGGAAGAGGTTGCCAGGTGAGAACACCGCCCTGTGAAACACTCCTCGTCACGTGATATTAACGATTTAATTTGAGTCTTTAATGAAGACTTGCTAGTGTTGTGCCTATGGCATTCTATTCTACAATGTCAGGGCGGTAGAAGCCCTGATATGCTTTCCTGGGACATTTACAGAGCTGCCGTCGGTAGAACCTACAAAACTCTACTCTAGTTATGGTACTACATATATATATGTGTATAGTCCCCCTCAGTCTTGTGTTTCTCTCATATGGGTGTTTTCCTGCACCGAAATGCTGCAGCTTAGATGTGTGCGATATCGGTTTCATGCATATGTTCATGATTATATATCGCTCCCTTGATTATGCATGTTTATTCAGTCACGTAGTTCAGCCTTTGTCGCCATTTACGCTTATATTCAGTCACGTAGTTCAGCCTTTGTCGCCATTTACGCTTATATTCAGTCACGTAGTTCAGCCTTTGTCGCCATTTACGCTTATATTCAGTCACGTAGTTCAGCCTTCGTCGCCGTTTTCGGCTTTTATGCGTGATTCCTCCTGTTGTGATCTCATACACCCAACGGGGGCTTAGGGATCTCCATGGTGTAGTGGTTAGTGCACTAGATCGCAGATAAAGACGTCCTAAGTTGGAATCTGGGTCCGGGCGCCTAATCTGGGGTATGTTTCGTCTGACATCCATTCATCCTTCATCGTGCCGGGAGGTTCCTCGGGGGGCCCAGTTTAGACAGCCCTTGTGGGCAAAAACAAAAGCGTCCTACAACTACCATCAGTTTGGTCCAATGCCTACCTAATACATTGTTATGTTGATGTTCCTTGCAGTCAACTGGTTCAGCTGCTGGACCTGTTCAATGCCCAGGACATCACCGAGTACTTGCTGCCGGTGGCCTTCACCTTGGCGGAGGACGCCGTGGCCGCCGTCCGACACCAGGCCTTCCAAGTGGTCAGTCCTTGTCCCACTCTACCTACCCCCTGCTGGTCCCAGACACCCCTACCCCTATTTTTATGATGCACCAGTTTTTATGTGCACCAAAGTGGATAAAACACGATTTTCTCGATATCTGAGCGGGAACATATTTTAGACAAACTCATTTAAAAGCGAGGCTTTTTGCCCCAGAGGCCGACGCCCCATGTTAAGTCTTCATGTGCACAAACGTGGCCTAAAACCCCTACATTTGATTTGTCTCCACAGCTGAGCTCGACGCTGAGCCACCTGGCGGCGGCTGGGGATGAACAGGCGCTGGCCGCCCTCGTCAACGAACTCAAGACCAGATTCGCCTCCCACGACAAGTGGAGCCGCAGACAAATGTAGGTGACGCTCAGCGCAATGGTGGTCGCATTATATGTCACATGATTGATTTGTTTTTTTGTCTTCGCATTGCTGTTTCTCTCAAACCTCTCTGTTTGTTTTATCCGAGGTGAACATTGTTATGGGAATTCGCTGTTGTGAAATAAAATTGTAGTCGTAAAATAAAATTAATTAATTAATTAAAACAAACCCCGCAATGGTCGCTTGGGATTGGTGACCAGTTTCTACCAGTTTCGGGGGGGGGGGGGGGCGTTCCGGGAGGTTTCTTCGCCCAGTTTTGGCGTTTGTGTATATACACACGAATCCTGAAACACTCTACATTTCATTTCCAGTTCTTAATCGTATTTTTGCTGCTTTTCTTGTTAACATTCTGTATTTCTGGCGGTTATCTTCACATGTAAAATGACCACGTTAACATTTAAATTTCACCGTGGCGTCCCCAACGGTGGCATACAACGCTTGACATTGAACCTTGTCTGTTTTCACGTCTTATCTAATGCCCTCTCATGTCCCTCCCAGGTACGCTCACATCTGCGGCCATCTCCTGGAGGAGCAGGGGGTGACGAGCGACCGGTTCGCGGCGGACCTGCTGCCAAGCCTGCTGTCCCTCACCCAGGACACCGTGCCCAACGTGCGCATCACGCTGGCCAGGACCCTGGCCCGACACGTCGTCCACTCAGGTCAGTGTGGTGAGACCCCCCACCCCTCACCCACCTCAGCAGAAATATATTGGTGATTTCCCGGCAATGTCTCGTGGCGCCACCCTGGTGTAGTGGTGGTTAGCCCACTGGACCGCAGATCAGGTCTTGCGTTCGAATCTGGGGTTCGGGCCCCTAATCTTGTGCAGGGGCCGGCGCGACAGCTCAGTGGGCTAGAGCGCTCGCATGGAGTGCTCTGGCCACCTGAGAGCCTAACGGCGCGTGAATCGGTGGTTCGAGCCCCGCTGTGGTCATGTCTGTGTGGTCGCAGGATAAAGATCCCATGTCTTTCTTCGTAAAGAGTAGGGGGTTACCCCCGGGGACATGGCTCCCCTCTCCCTTCCTTCTCCCATTGACGCGATATGATCAAAAAGTGGTTAAAGCGTCCTGAATAACCAACCAACCAACCTAATCTTGTGCATGTCACCCAATCGTCCCGGGAGGTTCTTTGGCTCCCAGTTTAGCCCTATGGCCTATTTCATAGTTTAAGCCGGCTAAGGGGCTTAGTCGGCTACAATCGCCCATCATTTACATAGACTAAGCCCCTTGGTCGGCTAAACTGCGCTCGTGAAATCTGAGACAGTCTGAGACGGTCGTTGATATCGTGTCGCTGGTTCCCGTTGCAGACTACTACACGAGCGGCCAGAACCCGCACCACGGCGACCTGCTGCAGGCCGTCCAGGCGCTGCGGGCCGACTGCGACAGGGACGTCCGCTACTACTTCCTGCAGCTCGAGGAGACCGACCTAGGGCAGGACACGGTGAGGCAGGGCGGGGGGGGGTCGCCGCGGGTGGTGGGGGGTGGGGGCGCGACACGGTGAGGCAGGGCGGGGGTGCGCCGCGGGGTGGTGGGGGCTGGGGGCACGACACGGTGAGGCAGGGCGGGGGTGCGCCGCGGGGTGGTGGGGGGTGGGGCACGACACGGTGAGGCAGGGCGGGGGGGGGTCGCCGCGGGTGGTGGGGGGTGGGGGCGCGACACGGTGAGGCAGGGCGGGGGTGCGCCGCGGGGTGGTGGGGGCTGGGGGCACGACACGGTGAGGCAGGGCGGGGGTGCGCCGCGGGGTGGTGGGGGGTGGGGGCACGACACGGTGAGGCAGGGCGGGGGTGCGCCGCGGGGTGGTGGGGGGTGGGGGCACGACACGGTGAGGCAGGGCGGGGGTGCGCCGCGGGGTGGTGGGGGGGTTGGGGCACGACACGGTGAGGCGGGGGTGGGGTGTGGAGTCGTCGCGGGGTGGGGTGGGTTTGAGGGTCGCCGCGGGATCGTAGGTGGTTGGAGGGAGGGGGCGTGGGGGGTGCGGGTGGTCCCTGCGGGTGGGTGGGTGAGGCGGGGGGGGGGGGGGGGAAGTGAGAGAGGCTATTGAAGCGACACCCTGTTATTGTGGTGTGGATTCCATCACATTCAGCCCCCCGAAAATGTAATTTTCCAATTAAAAAAACTAAAGAATCTCCCTTTAAATATATTTATTAAACGTCAGTAGGATATATTGCATGATTTCATTTTTACCGCCATCATTTAGGTGTAGATGCGCAGTAACTGGATGTGATTGTGTATGTTTTCATGATATTGATCGGAAATTAAGAACTGTTTTCCTCTTTCAGATTCCGGTTTAGAGACGCCAGTTAGGAAAGAGATGCGCCACCGTTGTGACCTCTGGCGGTCGCATCATAGGTTGCCATGGTCACTTACGTAGTAGAGCCTGACTCCAGGGTGTGTGTGGGTGGAGAACAGGGGCCTGGCAGGCAGGCAGGGGGGGGAGGGAGGGTCTTGTTTGCTTACACTCGACAACATACTGTGCCAGTACGAAGCCAAAGATACTCGCATAATGTTGGGGTTAGCCAAGACCATAGATTATTAGGCTGTATGATTTTTGAACTTCATGCTTAGCCATGCTGTCAAAATCGTCGGTATATTCTATTTACGTTCTTCCTTAGTGTAAACAGTTTATCTGCAGTTGCCATCAACCAAGTGCTTTCAACCCCGCCCCCCCCCCGCCCCCTGACGTGTGACGTCACATCCGGAACATTGGCGTGGGCGCCTCCCTCGTATCATATGTCACGTGGGCGAGATCTTGTTTGTCGCTATCTTCACGTTGACATCATGGATGTGTTAGCGACGGAGTCTAGGACATCGGGTATGTCGTTATGTTGAGACGAGACGGATCTCGGAACACTCTTATCGATTTGTCTCGATGTCTGTCTGGATAAAACAGGGGAACCCCCAACGCCTCACGAGCCGCCTCCCTCCCTCCCTCCTTCCCCCCCTCCCTCCCTCCAAAGTTGTGCGCGCTGCGTACTCCGATGACTTTTGACTTCGAACATATGGTTTAAATCTGTGGTCTTAAGTCAGTGTGATGACTACATGGTCTAACAAACAAGTTCAGTCAGTTTTATGACTGGTTGCCCTGACAGACTGAATGGTCGGATCTGTTATGCGATGGTTTAATCACTGCCAGTGTCACAAGATGCGGTTTACAGGCCCAGGGATCGTTTCACTAGAATCTATATTAACGCTGCTCATGCAGAAATTTTTTACTTAGTGATTTTCGAAATATTTTGGAAACACATTGTCTGACTGTATAAATGAATCCTTCATGAGAAATAGATTTGTCACCACACGATGAAAGATATAAAACTGCCGCAATGTGCATATTTTGATGACGTAATACAAAAGAAAGCCACACTTTTTCATGTGGGATGCACACATTTAAAAAAAAAAAGAGGTTTAACATATCTAGGTGTTTATTGCATACAATAGGTGTACTTTTATGCTAAGAATATAAATACATCATTTCCAATCAAAATGGTTTTTACATTTCTCAAGAAAAATATTGCTGGATGAGTAACTTTAATATTCGCTGTTTGACGTTGTCGCTCGAAAAGTTGAGATCAGTCGTTAAATTCGCATGTTAACGATATGGTTACGAACTCTTTACTGAAACGCTCCACAGGCCTGGAGTCGCAGCAGTCTCGGTACGCATGCGGCTGCCTCTATCGGGTCACTCACTGACAACGTTGAACCTGAAACGGTTCTCCCATGTACCCATGTATCGTGATGAAGGTACTCACGTAATAAGTCTTATATTATAAGTAAAGCGTAAGATAGACCGCCGCAATGCGTGTCTCTAACATGGGATTGGTTTCTGAAAGTCAATCGGTCGGATGTCTCACGCCAAATACTATCATGACCATCAGGACGCCGCCCCCCCCCCCCCCCCCCCCGATTAAATGACTTTCCGTGTGTTTACTCGCAGGACAAAGGGCGCCCTGTGTGTTTTGGGTATTGTTTCGTTTCGGGTTTTGTTGTGCCTGCTGTGGAAGCTGTGCCGTGTATCAGACTTGCTAACGCTTGACGTGGCTTGGTTACAATGCACGCTGTATTTTCGCTTATCGCAAAGTATTAATTATTTATCTATTTATATCAGGGAGCCCACAATAAAGATTAGGTCTAAATGTTACGACCAGTAATAAACAAAACTTAGAAGTAAGTTTGTTTCATATTATGCTCCACAAAGAGCGAACGTGGTTCATCTATTTGCTAGGACTGGCTCCGATTGGTGCCGGGTGACGATAGTGAAATGAATGCTTGGTTTTACGTTGCAGCTTCACGTCGTAGCTTTCCGTTATACTTCACGTTACGGCTTCACGTCATCGCTTCACTTTTCGGCTTCACTTTACAGCTTCACGTTACGGCTTCACGTCATCGCTTCACTTTTCGGCTTCACTTTACAGCTTCACGTTACGGCTTCACGTCGCTTTGGCTTGTCAATCGTTACCGTTACTCCAGTTTTGTTTCTTACCGTGCCAACCAGTTAGTTTGCTGGTTCCACTTATTATTGATTATGTTTGAAATAGCTCTGCTGTGATTGGCTGTTACTGTCATCGCGTTCATAACAAAGGGACAGCGGAAATGGCTGGTTCAATGGTTTAGAGCCGGTAAACGATATGCAATAACGTTAGGCGAAATAATATATATCGTAAATCGTTTGTATTGTTTATTTGTTTACCTTGTTGATTATACATTGAACCGTAGTCGCGCGTTTTCACTATCGACTTATTGATGTCAAACTGGTTAATGTTACGAATGGGTACACGTGAAGCGACCTCGGAAATGACCTTGAGCACAACGAACGCGAGACGCGAGGTGGTTCGAGTATCCGCACTGAGGAAAAGTCTAATACTTGTATAAAGTTATCAGGAAAGATATCCAGGAAAATCTTGCAATTCAATTGTTCCATAAGTCAGTGATAATGTTTTTTTTTGTAAACCATGACGGTGTTTCTTTTTATTGAGATATTGCCAGTTAGCGCTATTGGTAATCACCGGTGTTGATTTTGACCTATGTAAAATGTGTCGTTTGTGATCCCTGCGTAAAAAGATGCGTCCTGTTTGATATTCCAGGGTCCCGGTAGATTATGTAGGAAGCTGGCGTCTTTAGGACTGTGAAATCGGTTTTGACTGTGTGCGAGTGACGCCGAATGTCTCAGCGCTGTGACCGTGTAGCTTACGTTGAGAGACGTAGTCAGGCAGACGGTTCGGTGGTTCGCGGTGAATCTGTCTGGTGGTCCTCAGATGTTGTTAGGCCTTGCCGAACACAACTGGAAGTCAAATATAGGTTGTGAGCTTGATAATGAGCAGGACAGCCATAGGCCGTGTGCTTGATAATGACCAAGCCAGCCATAGGCTGTGTGCTTGATAATGACCAAGCCAGCCATAGGCTGTGTGCTTGATAATGACCAAGCCAGCCATAGGCTGTGTGCTTGATAATGACCAAGCCAGCCATAGGCTGTGTGCCTGGTTATGACCAGGACAGCCATAGGCCGTGTGCTTGACAATGACCAAGCCAGCCATAGGCTGTGTGCTTGACAATGACCAAGCCAGCCATAGGCTGTGTGCCTGGTTATGACCAGGCCAGAGCATAGGTCGTGTGCTTGACAATGACCAAGCCAGCCATAGGCTGTGTGCCTGGTTATGACCAAGACAGTCATAGGCCGTGTGCTTGACAATGACCAGGCTAGCCATAGGCTGTGTGCCTGGTTATGACCAAGACAGCCATAGGCCGTGTGCTTGACAATGACCAGGCCAGCCATAGGCTGTGTGCCTGGTTATAACCAGTCCAGCCATAGGCTGTGTGCCTGGTTATGACTAGGCCAGAGCATAGGTCGTGTGCTTGACAATGACCAAGCCAGCCATAGACTGTGTGCCTGGTTATGACCAGGACAGCCATAGGCTGTGTGCTTGACAATGACCAAGCCAGCCATAGGCTGTGTGCCTGGTTATGACCAGGACAGCCATAGGCCGTGTGCTTGACAATGAGCAGGGCTGCCATAGGCTGTGTGCTTGGTGATGACCAACTCGCAATGTGTACATACGAAGTCTATAGCAAATGTGTACAGCACTGGTGTACACTACGATGGTGTATGAGGCACGGTGACGTAGCCGTTGGCTATACAATGGTCGTGTAGGAATTATTGTACATAAAATTAAACCTATATATATATACAGAGATTGCGTATACACATACGCAGCTCGATGGAAATTAGAAGCGCGTATCAGGCATTTTAGTTTTACTGTTGTTGTTTTTTTTACGCACGGTTGGTCATAGATAACCAAGAATTGTAAGATTTCACGTCGAGTATGTGGCGAGGAAAAGGATGAAGGAAGAATTCTGATTGGTTGTCTAATCATCATGCTCGCTGGCAGTAGTGAGTATGTAAAACTGTATAGGAGTATACGTGCTCATAACAGTGACTTGTCGTGTACGGTATGCACTTGCCTGGACGCAGCAGGTCTCTCTCGCAATGTATTTCAGCGCTGTGTACTGCATCATTTGCCAAAGTCTTTCTGTGATGCTTCGAATTGTCCGGGCGGTTGTCGTTATTGGGTGTGCCTCTAACCACCATACCCCCCCCCCTCCCCTTGTAGGAAGACGCCGGGTGGGTGCTGCAGACACGGAAGGGGGGTGGAGGGCGGCGGCGTGGAGGGAGGTTTCCACGTCAGGGGTTGGGCGGTCAGTCATTCTTAGTCTTTTCTTACCGCAGATCGCTTAGACCCTCAATATATTCCAAACTTAACTATTTTCACGTGCCATTGCAGTAGCGAAGCGGTCATCTGAAGCAGTCACGTGACCGGATGCCGCCCCTTCCCTTCCCGCGGCGATCACGTGACCTGACCTGTCCTTCCCTTCATTTAGCGATAACGTGACGACGCGTGGGTTGTCCGTTTCTGCTCGCTCCGTCCTTTGTATCTTATTGACGCCGGCACTTCGCCGGCCTGCAGGTCACGAACATGTGTATAGATGATCAGCCATAGTAGCTATGTCCCCCGTAACTTCGAAACAACCGGGACTGAATATTTCGCCCTCGAATAGGATATTATTAAGCCAGGGGCCTGGGCCAAATATTCGGCGCCGGCGTTTTGAAATGACGGCCACAGGATTCGGTATCGGGTCGGGCGAGAATCTTCTTCCAGAGGCGCCCAGACAGCTGATCAGGGAAGGAACAAGTGTAGGGCTTAAAAGTCACGTGATTACGTCACGTGATACCGAGGCTGGGTTGTCGGAAAGGTCCGTTTCATGATTTTGTTGCTCTTCACATGCCAAGCATGGTCCTCCCCCCCCCCCCCTTCCCCATGCCCAGTTGTTTTTATTGATTTGATGGCTGATAGTTCGGCATATGTAGAGAGGGTCGGGTGTAGAATTGAACAAGCCACTGGATTTGACCTTTGTGGGCGAGACGCGGTCGCCCTGTCGTACCCGTGCAGGTATTCCATGGAAACAGCAATGCCATGCAATCGATTGAAATAAAACGTGCAATGATTCAAAACTTCGCAGCGTCTGTTGTCTGTACTCGAGCTATCCAATGTGGTCTTAACCAGAATAATTTGGTGCCGCTTGTGAGAACGGTTTACTCTCAGCGGATAATTCTTACCCGGTGAGTAATACGTCGTTATCTAAACGTAAGCAGTTCGGAAGAGCGCGGAGGAAGCTTAAGTGGTTAACTTCACCCGAACTGATGACCACACTAATTTGGCAATGCCTACATTATGCTTGCTTGTGTATGAAAACTACATTTATCGCTACCGCATCGGCATTTATAACCTTTGAGCGTGGAACCAGCCAGCCAAATTCTAATGCTCATCTGGACTGTTAAATGAGCGAAGTCTCTTGGAGACCGACCAAGTAGCATATTTTAAAATAATAAATGGTTTTAAAAATATGGATCACGTTACGATAGCATCAGGAGTCCTAACTTCCAATAATCTCAAACAAACTGAACAAAATTACCGAGTAGTATTTTTTGAAATAATGAATGTTTTATAAAATAAAGATCACATAGATATCTGCATCGGTTTAAGTCTGGTTATTACAGGTTGTGTGTCGTTGTCGGGTTAGGTCTTTCATTAATTATTGTACCAAAGACCTAACAATAATTAATGAAAGACCTAAACCGACAACGACACACAACCTGCAATAACCAGACTTAAACCGATTACCATTCACAACCCGCATAAACCAAAGCCGAACGCGATTCAAAACTCACAATAACCAGAACTAAACCGATGACTCACAATCCAGAATATCCAAATACCTAAACCGACAACGACACAAAACCTGCAATAACCAGACTTAAACCGATTACCATTCACAGTCATAGCTTCCAATAATCTCAGACAAACTGAACCCGTAATAACAAGACTTCACTAAACAATGTTCATGTTTTAATATATCTTCAAAGAATACCCGGTTCATAACAAAGATCACGGCAGGGTAGCTGCATGATTCACAACTTGTAATAATAACAGGGATAGCCATGGTAACACGGTGACTGGTCACCAACAGGGGTATCCATGGCGACGGTGACTGGTGTTACCAACATGGATATCCATACGAAATTACTGAGTAGTATATTTTGAAATAAGTAATGTTTTATAAAATAAAGATTACATAGATCTCGACATCGGTTTAAGTCTGGTTATTGCAAGTTGTGTGTCGTTGTCGGTTTAGGTCTTTCATTAATTATTGTACCAAAGACCTAACAATAATTAATGAAAGACCTAAACCGACAACGACACACAACCTGCAATAACCAGACTTAAACCGATTACCATTCACAACCCGCATAAACCAAAGCCGAACGCGATTCAAAACTCACAATAACCAGAACTAAACCGATGACTCACAATCCAGAATATCCAAATACCTAAACCGATAATGATTCATAACCCAGAATATCCAAACACCTAAACCAATACGAACTCACAACCCAGAATATCCAAATACGTAAACCGATAATGATTCGCAATAACCCGATGTTTTGACTTGGGTAGCATGTGCAGTAGAACAAATATATTTCCAATGCTTCTTAATAATAATACTCCAGTAATGTAACATGCTGTGCTAACTATAAGATCGCTAACAAAAGAATAGATTCTGACGAGAAGTATCATAATTACCAAGGAGACATGTATCAGATACCACACATAACAAACTTGAATACAAAACCGTTTCCATGGCGACCTTGTTACTGGCAAAACGTAACTAGGCCTACAAGCAGTGCAGTAGTCCCCAGGGCAATAGCCCAACCGACGATGATTCCACCAGGTTCGGGCCGCCGCCGACGGGTGGCAGATCCATATCACACGGGTCTTCCAGGCAGGATAGCGAGGTGTGTAGAATGGAGGATAGAGACCTCCCATCGCTGCCTTCCTGTGTCACGTGACTGGGACCCGCGGTGACGCCCTGGCTGGTGAGCGAAGTGTGCAGAATGGAGGTCAGATTTCTCCCGTCGCGGCCTTCCTGTGTGACGTCAGTGGGACCCGCAATGACGCCCTGGTTGGCGACACTTGCGGCTGGCTGAGTTTGCCAGTAACAACCAGTGGGCCACACTGGAAGAGACGCCCAACCAGTGGGCCACCCTGGAAGAGACGCCCAAAGTAAGATACATGTATATAGATATATACGCATTTCAGAAAACATATATACGTAAACTGGTTGGGCACGGGCTTGTAACTATACTACTATAGGCCTGTACAGATACTTCGGGATCTTATCGAGACCCCACGAGGCAAGAACACTTATGCCCTACGTCAATGCCTAGCATCAACGGCCTGTACATGCTGCCTACCTTCCGGTTGTTTGCCTTCACTCGCTTCACACACAAGATCGGCTAAAGCTGTCATTGGATGCATAACTAACCACCGGAGTTCTGTGCATATCAGAATTATAACCATCCGAGTAGATGTATGTAATATACGAGCGGTTAGACAGTTGATAAACCAGAATGCGGTTGCCTAATGAGTGACTGTCAGTGTCAGGCGATCTAATGTGCTGCGCGGAGTTTTCCATGTCGTATGACGTATAATCATCATGACTGTCTGCGCGCGGTATCTATGGTTACGTAATGACGCTCCTTATATGGACTGAGCAGGCGAGGACAATATGGTGTTCCATTTGTCGCATTTATGTAAACATCGATGATTTGCCTCAAAATACAACGCTTACTAGTCTCATTGAACGGTTCACATGCATTATGGAGAGCTAAATGTCTTATCTTCAACTATATTACCATTTTATAGTTAGCAACGCCTGGACCAAAGCAGACAAAAACTAGTTTCACAACCACCCTTCACGCACAACCCGCGCAGCCGGCCGGTTCCAAACACACGAACATTGACTACAATGAGTGCCGTCACACAGCTGAAGCAAGGCACCAGCGTGATGCGCACTCGTTCTAAGAGCACCTGTTTTTTTGTTGGTCCCCAAAATACCTAAACCGGAAATAAAACCCGCGAGAACTGTACAGCCCTATTGCGGTACTCCGAGAATATCAAAATAAGCTATGAATTATTATACCACACAATAAACTATATGCAATATTAAATCGTCGACAACCTAATTTCGGATTTTAGAGACATTCCCTGCATTGAGACAACTGCTTCACTGTCAAAACAGGCCGCTTGATGGCGTGATCCGTTACTGCTTAATACAGTACCCTACAAAAGGGACCATTTTTAGACGGGTTGTTGCCGGAGAATCAACAAGTTCGCTACACATGAAAAGATCCTGCATTTTTTTAAAGAATGAGCCTAAGGTGATGCACCAGCTCATTAGAAAACATTCTCAATCAATTAAGCCTTGCACAAAATTGAACCGCTACTGCCTGACTAACTGTATCCCTGTCTCGTGAGGTCTCGATCAGATCTCGTAGGGACTCTTGCGCAGCCTTGCCTTTAGAAGCGTTTTTTCTTCTCATTATATATGCGGCAATTTTCTTGTGATTACCTTGCACCCCATGATACAATCTAACGATCTTCCAGACATTATCTAGCGATCTCCACGGCATATAACGACTATAGTTTGTTAACCTGGTATGGACACCTACTATCACGTTCGCCTGGCCCAGGGGTTGAAGTCAGCGGAGTCGGCGGCGCGGGAGTCTCGGGTGGCATCACCGTGGCCATGTCAGTAAAGTCGGCCGGGACTTGCAGAGAAAAAGAACAGAACGGTTTACCTTTTAAACCACTGTTGCGCAATGATCAATAAATCTGCTGGGGGGAAGAAGTGGGCTTGTATGAAATATTTTTTTTTTCTATAGTATAAACGTTATTTACTTTGCGAGCTTTCAACAGCGAATCCACATGTGAATGATCACATCGAATGAGGAATGCAAAATCAAACAGTTGTGAACTAAATGGGTCTAGAAATTCAAGAACTAAATGCGTCATCATCTCCCTCTCACAGGACAAAATGACGCAGGACGCGTACCTATCAGAATCGCTGAATATTACAAGCAATTAACCCATACCCGAACCTCTGGAAAGTGAAAGAAAATCCAAATCCTTTCGAACCGGCAAAATACCGAAAAAGGATAGAAACACCAAGGTATTTTCTTTATTGGCAAATTTATTGAACCAGTGTAGGAGGACGTCACAAAGAATATTAAACTCGCATTTTGTAATCAATTGAGGCGGGTAAATGTTATAATGATACATCTTTAGAAATGCTATATCACTGCATGAAACTTGTCCCCGATACAAATGTCAGGCGCGAACCCATGACCTGTTGATTGGCAGGTTAACGCACTTGCCAAGCAAGCTAGGGAGGTTCCCCCAAATTAAAACGTTAGGCAGTTAAAAACACAAGCGACACTTAAAACGTTTGTACAATTGCTCACATCATATGCTAGTTTTAACTGATCATTGGAATACATTTCGTTCGTTTGTAAGCGAAGATATGAACAAGCCTGATTTATAACAGTTGCTAAACCCAGACTCACTGATATTCCATCACTAATTCGTCCAGATTATGGACCATGTTTCGGATGTGCTTATAGAGTCAAGAGCTGAGTGAATCAGGACTGAGTGGTCTGTGTTGTACAGGTCGGACTGAGTGAATCTAGGATTCGAGGTGAGTTTTGAACTACTCGGACTGAGATAGTCCAGGACTGAGTGAGTCTAGGACTTGATGAGCCTAGGACTGAGTGGCGAGTGTTGAACTACCCGGACTATGTGAGTCTAGGACTGAGAATCTTGAACTGAGCGAGTCTAGGACTACTAGACAGTTCCACACTACCAGCTAAGGTCCCGTCCAAGTGTCATTTTTCGTTAATCTTGAGTAGGCAAGTATTAGATAAGGAATGAGTTGTAGGTCATTATTGGGATCGAAGAACTTCGAGGCGTAGCCGAGAAGTCATTCCTTATCTAATACATCATAGATTACGGTAGGTAAAAGTAAGAAGTCCTCCTCTCTGAAATGGACAAGAAATTTAGGGACATATGCCCCTTTGGTCACAGATGTCATAATGTAAACGTGCAAGACTCCGTGACCAATCCACCTATTGGTAACGATTATTTGCCCTTTAACCCTAGCCTCTCTTTCGTGGGTCTCACGTCATTATTTGGTCATGCGCGGTAGAATTGATTTGTTTGTGCCGGCATTGGCATTGCGGAATAAAACTTCAAACCTTACGAATGCCTAGTCTTCAATCACTACATGGTGTCAGAAGTTTAAGGAATATGGAGAACCTCAGAACCCCTGGATATATGCCATTTGAGAATGTCCATCTTGCAGAAGACTGTAGTAAATGGGAATAAAAGTCCAATGTGTATTTCGTGGCAGCAGAGTTGAACAAATAGTCGAAAGCTACAGAGGTAGTCACTTTGCTCAAACTGGCTGGCCTGAAAGTCTCCAAATACATGAAACATTTGTATTTGAGGCAGAAGAGGACAAGAATGACATTAATAAAGTTCTGAAGCAATTCAAGGATTATTGTATGCCGTAAAAGAACACGGTGTGAGAGAGACATAGGTTTTGAAGTCGCAATCAAGAGGAAGGCGAGTCAATCGACTAGTGGACGACTGCGTTAAAGACCCGAGCGTCAACGTGTGAGTTCGGAGATCAAACTGACTTAATAATCAGAGACAAATTAGTGTTCGGAATACGTAATGAACGTGTAAAAAAACGTTTTTTGAGAGAACCGGATCTCACGCTCATGAAAGCATTACCTATTGCCAGAGCGGCTGAGGCAAAAGGTAAAATGCAATTACACGCCATGACGTCAGCCGCGGAGAGTACGTCACACGTCTCTATAGATACCGTCCACAACAAGGTCAAGAACAGCAAGGTCACCGCATTTCATACCAAGAAAAACACATTGAATTCATCCTGCAAATACTGCGGACATAGACACGATCCGCGCAATTGCCCAGCATATGGCAAAGTTTGTCATAACTGTCAAGGAAGAAACCACTTTGCCAATGTGTGTGGGGGAGGCGGACAAAACAGAAAGAAGAATCAAAGACCCGTCCACGTGTTACATGACTCAGACGATGAGAAGGAAAGTGAGTTGTTGATTTGGTGAATTGTTCATCGGAAACCTGAAGGAGGATATTGATTAGACTGAAGAACTCTCTTTTGGTCCAGAAAATGCAAGCGTGAAATCTAAATTAGACACCGGCGCCAGAGCCAATGTCTTTCCCTTTGACAAATATCGTCGACAAATCGAGAATTCAATGGAAGCTACCAATGTCCTATTAACAGGTATGGCAATGGACAAATCAAGCACAGAGGTTGCGCCTATCTGAGCGGCCCAGTAACACGCCGCAACGACGGTAATCGAGAACAGCTGTTATTCTATATCACAGATGAGATATACTATCTGCGATATATCTCCATATTACAGTCAAAACGGAAACTCTCCGGACATGGACATTTGCGAATTATTTGTTTACTCTATGAGTTGAGGACGAAATCCATGCATATTCCTTACCTGTGAACTGGGGTCTGTCTGAACATTGTTTATCCGATCTGCAGTTCGATTCCTATCCTCACAATACATGACCTGCCATGCTATTTAATAGAGCAGACGATGTTGTTTTTACTGTTCTCTTGTCAGTCGCGCAAATGTAAAGATCATCCAACTGCCAACTGATCTGCTGTACCCACTTTTGCAGGAGGCGTTTGCTTTCGCGCAATGAATCCAAGTTTAGCCTCAATTGATACTTAACTGATTTAAAGTTCCCTCTGGGTCACTTTAGGTACGCCTCAATACTTAAAGACACATGATAAAACACTACAAAGGAATTCAAATCTATGACCCCTTACAAAGATGTAAATGGTATCGCCCAGTGACGTCACAGTAAACAGTGAATGGCGCCATCAAGCCGATCGGCTGCTTCGAAGTGCAGCAAAGAAACATTTGCTTATATATAGTTTATTTGCAAGTGTCTCAGGAAACGCGAGTTGACATGCACATATTAGGCCCCGATTTGAAGTTACACAGAGAGTATTTTTTTCTTCGAATCCGTGAATATTTTCTCGTAAACGGGAAATTTCGTTGTCCGGAGAGTTTCCGTTGCGACTATAGAGAGTAAAGCCTGTGAGAGCCTGGGACTGCTGCGTCGAGTTAACGCCGTGGTTACTGAGACAGAGCCTCACATCGCCTCCAAGAACGAACTGCTCAAGGATTATTGTGACTTATTTCAAGGCCTTGGTCAATACGACAAGTCGCACCGTGCCGTACGCTAAGCAGCAGAAGCTGAAGAGACGCTGCAGAGGCTGGAAGATGATGACGTCATAGCCAGCGTGAATAAGCCTACAGATTGGGTCAACAACCTTGTCATCACGGAAAAGAACAATGGTGCATTGATAGTTTGTTTGGACCCAAGGCCACTAAACGAAGCGATTAAACGTGAACATTACAACATCCCCACTCCAGGAGACGTTCAAAGCAAGCTCGCTGGTATGAAAGTGTTCACCGTTGTTGATATGGGTAACGCATTTAGGCATGTGAAACTAATCGAAGAATCATCCTACCTACGCACCTTCCATACGCCGTGGGGCAGAAAAAGATTTAAAAGAATGCCTTTCGGTATATGTTCGGCCAGTGAGGTGCTACAGCAGCCAACGACCAGACATTCGGTGACATACCGAACGTCTATACATCGCCGATGACCTCATTATCGCCGAAAGGGACGACCCGCAACATGACGAAACACTCCGGAGAGTCCTCGATAGAGTGCGGCATCAGGACATCAAGTTCAGCGACCACAAGATCCAGTTCAAAGTCAAGGAAGTGATGTACATGAACAACATCTTCTCCAGAGAAGGACTGGAACGGGATCCGGAGAAGATCAAAGCTATCATCCAGATGCCTACACAAACAGATAAAAGGAGCTTACAAATAATTCTTTGCATGGTGAAATACTTGGCAAGCTACATCCCGAATGATTCTGACATCAAAGCACCACTACGAGAGTTGTTGAAGGAAGACGTCATGTGGAATTGGCAGCCATCCCATGACCAAGCTCTGGAGCGCAGCATTACGACGTGACAAAGCCTGTGACGATTCAGGGAGACTGTAATCAACAGGATTCGGTGTCTTCTCCAGGAAGGTACGCCTGTTACTTATGCCCCGAGAACATTGACGCAAGCAGAGCGTAATTACGCACAAATCGAGAAGGAAGTTGTAGCAAGCAAAGCTTCGGCCGGAAATATTGCAACTAATACACCAAGGTCACATGGGTGCGGAGAAGGGCAAAGAACGAGCACGTGTCGTGGTGTACTGACCAGGAATGACACGTGATATCGAAGTCATTGTCAGTGGCGGATCTAGGGGGGGGGGGGGGGGGGTTAGGGGGGTTGCAACCCCCCCTCCCCCCTTGGGAGCCAGAACATACAACATACACGTTAACATACATGTTAAAGTCCTAACTCTTTAGAGAGCAACCCCCCCCCCCCCCCTTGGGAACCTGAACATACACTGTCTAAGTCGGGTTCTCTAAGCCCCCCCCCCCCCGGTCGCAAGTTTTCAGAGAACAACAGCCCCCTTGGGAACCTGAACATACACTGTTAAAGTCGGCTTCTCCGAGCACGCCCCCCCCCTCGATCGCAAGTTTTTCAGAGCGCGCACTCCTCGGTCGGAAGTTTCACAGAGCAACCCCCCTCCCCCCCCCCCCCCCCCCTTGGCAAATTCCTAGATCCGCCCCTGCATTGTAGTTAAGCGCCCAACGTTTCAAAGCCTCCAACCGGAAAGAATCAATGATGCCTCATCCAATGCCACAACGACCATGGCAGAAACTCGCAACGGACATAATGACTTTCAAAGGTCGTGACTACCTCCTTGTAGTTGACTACTTTTCGAAGTATATCGTAATGAGCATACGTCAAGACAAGACAGCGGAAAAATTGACAGTGACAATATGTCGTTTAGTAGTCACACATTCGCCACCTTCGCCATAGAATGGGGCTTCAAGATCACATTTGCCAGCCGTACGTACTCACAATCAAATGGGTTGGCGGAATGACCTGTACAGACACTGAAGCTACTGCTGCGCAAAGACGAAGCTGAGGGTATAAGGATCCATATTTGGCCCTCCTCGCTGAAAGGAATACCCCGATTACAGGTATGAAGCAGTCTCCAGCTGAGCTTCTGATGAGTAGCAGGCGGCGGGAGAAAATACCTGTTCACCCAGATTCCTTGGATCCCAGACTTTCACAAGCTTTGTTTGTCCGACTTGCTTGTCCAACATAACGCCCGTGGAAGACCTATTTTCGCCACACAATTGGATAAAAGCAACAGTGACGTCAATGAATGATTGACAGCCTGGAACGGTATATTCGTGCGAGTTCACCGACAGATTGGTGCCCAGTTCTCGGTACACATACTTACACGGAGAGGACGAGTCGGACATCCCGGACTGACGTTCCTGATCCCGAAATGTCTGTACCGCTTCCTCCTGGATCCGCTTCAGTCGGACGTGTTCCCGCCCGACAAAGTGAGATCGAAAGCCGTGTCGGCGGACGAAGTTTCTATCACAAAGCTCGCAGAAGTAGGAGGGCCGTTTATCCGAGTCCTAGACGTGGGCCAAGAAGTATTGATGAAAGATATGAGGCAGCAGCTCGTGTATGGTGATCAAAGGAGCGTGGTTTAGGTTACGTTGCTTCTGTCTTTTTTAGGACACTTTTTGTTATCTCTTATGTATTCACTCGATTAAATAAACGATTATTGACAGGAATTGACTTGACATACAATGGCAATTATTTTAACCAATACATATATATGGTTTAATGTTCAATAAAATGTATCTAGCACAATGATCCAAACTATAAAAGTAATGCTGCACACTCGGCGGATAATGACATTATGCCGCGAAAGCAGCATATGCACCATTTTCACCAGAAAAATACTGTAAATCTTGCAAGCTGAATTGACGTATGTAACTGTAGTTCCTCGATCATTGAACAAATACAAAGATATGGTGCACAATAAATCATAAGGCTTGAATGGGGCTGGATACGTTGGCCAGACTCCTGCATGTAGAAGGTAATACCTAATTTAATTTAACAATTATTTTACCCCAATCTTAAACATATGTATATACAAGACATTTAATATTGTATATATGTTGAAATAATATACATTTATCATCAAAATTAGAAAATATCTCCTGTAAATTCTAAAATCATTTGATGTCAGAAGATGGCTTTCAAAGTTCAGCATGAAGGGCATTAAAGTTGCTTATACAGCAATTTTTCACCTACACTATAATTTTCAAAATGTTTTACAGAAACATGGGCAACTGTTATTGCAAAATTTGTATGATAGATATGTTATCAAGGCAAAAAACGGCAACAATGTCAGATAACACAACACACACCAAAGCCATACTTGCCCACACAAGATACTTTAATTCTCGGTTATATGTTGCATGCTAAGTCTTGTGTACTTCATACACAAAAAGCCTAAACTTATAATTTTTGCGTTCAAAATATTTTCTTCCAAGTTCCTTGGGGCCAAATATTGCTGTATGAGCAACTTGAGGTGACAGACCCCTCTCACCAACCTTGGGTGACCTGGTCACCCACCTGGTCACCCATCTTGTTACCTACCTGGTCGCCCACCTGGTCACCAATTTGGTCATCCATCTGGTCACCCATCTTGTCACCCACCTGGTCACCCACATTGTTACCTAGCCCTGGTACATGCCTCTCTTACCACGCCCGTAAACGGAGCAAGGGTCCGTTTACGGGCGTGGTAAGAGAGGCATGTACCAGGGCTAATTGTTACCAAGCTGGTCACCCAGCTGGTCACCCACCTGATCACCTACCTGGTCATCTACCTGGTCACCCACCTGGTCACCAATCTGGTCACCATCTGGTCACCAATCTGGTCACCCACCTTGTCACCCACCTTGTTATCCAGCTGGTCAGGCTGCGATCGCTTCCTCTTCCGGGGAGGCTTCCGGTCGCCCTTCGCCTCTTGCTCCGCCATCCACGTGATACTGGGCGAGACCTTGAGCGAAACATTAGGCGAGACATTTTTGCGTGTATACGACCTCTTGGGCGCGGTTTCGGACGAGAACTTGGGCGCAGCTTTGGACGAGGTCTTGGGCGCGGCTTCGGACGAGATCTTGGGCGCGGCTTTGGACGAGGTCTTCAGTGCGGCTTCGGCTTTGGACTGCGCAGCTTTAGACCGGTTCGTCGGCGATACCTCTTCCTCATCGGCACCCAGCCCCTCGTCCACCCCCAGGCTGGCCTCAGTGTCGGCGCCCCGCCCCTCCTCCACCCTCGGGCTGGCCTCGGTGTCGGCGCCCCACCCTTTCTCCACCCCCAGGCTGGCCTTGGTGTCAGCGCCCCGCCCCTCCTCCACCCCCGGGCGGGCCTCGGTGTCGGCGCCCCGCCCCTCCTCCACCCTCGGGCTGGCCTCGGTGTCGGCGCCCCACCCTTTCTCCACCCCCGGGCTGGCCTCAGTGTCGGTGTCCCGCCCCTCCTCCACCCTCGGGCTGGCCTCAGTGTCGGTGTCCCGCCCCTCCTCCACCCTCGGGCTGGCCTCAGTGTCGGTGTCCCGCCCCTCCTCCACCCTCGGGCTGGCCTCAGTGTCGGTGTCCCGCCCCTCCTCCACCCTCGGGCTGGCCTCAGTGTCGGCGCCCCGCCCCTCCTCCACCCTCGGGCTGGCCTCGGTGTCGGCGCCCCACCCTTTCTCCACCCCCGGGCTGGCCTTGGTGTCAGCGCCCCGCCCCTCCTCCACCCCCGGGCGGGCCTCGGTGTCGGCGCCCCGCCCCTCCTCCACCCCCGGGCTAGCCCCGTCCGGCAGACCGGAGCAGATTGTCCCGGGAGGAGACCCGGGCAGCCGACCGTCCGCCCGGCAGGAGGAGGCCGTCCAAGCACCGTCCAGCTGAGCCACGGCGTACCACCCGGACTGGCGAGTTTTCCTCCCTGAACGCCTGACGGGCTCCGGGGGCCGGTCTGTCCCCGGCAAAGCTTCGGATGCGGTCTTGGGTGCTGCTTTGGACGGGATCTTGGGTGCTGCTTTGGACGGGATCTTGGGCGCTGCTTTGGACGGGATCTTGGATGCTGCTTCGGACGAGGTCTTAGGTGCTGCTTTGGACGACATCTTGGGTACTGCTTCGGACGAGATCGTCGGTGCTGCTTCGGAAGAGATCTTGGGTGCTGCTTCGGACGAGGTCTTGGGTGCATCTTTGGACGAGATATTGGGTACTGCTTCGGACGAGGTCTTAGGTGCTGCTTCGGACGAGGTCCTGGGTTCTGCTTTGGATGAGGCCCTGGGTTTTGTTTTGGATGAGATCTTGGGTACAGTTTCGGAAGAACCCGGCATACTGCTGTAGTCCTTCTTCCCTCTGGCTGCACACTCGGACCCCGCTCCTTGGGTGTTGGCGTTGTCAGGACGCTGAACCAGATCCTCATCGCGTCCTGGATCCCCTACACTGCATCCGAAGTCGTCCAGATTTTTCGGCTGTGTTCTCGCACCCTCGTCGGGATGGCCAGTCGACGTCGCTTCCCCTGGTACCTGCGATTCATCTTCTTCTTCCTTGATGGTCAGGTCAATGACGTCATCGTGTAGCCTACCTCTCCCGGAACCCCAGACGGCGGCGGCGGAGGCAAAGGAGCAACGACGGTTCTCTCCATTATCGCCCACGCGGTTCGCCGCCGCCGAGCATTGTCCATACCAGCCCGGCGGCCAGCGCCTGTCGCCATGGATACTGCTGGATGCCGACCGCCTACCACTACCCCAGGACCCGCTACAGCACCCGGCCCCGTTGGTGGATGGGCAGCAGCAACAGGGATACTGTCCGTTGGGGTTGACATGACGAAGCCATGGGTGAGGGTCGTGACAGGGTGCTAGGGGAGGCATGTAATAGGTCTCTTGGGGAGGCTCGTGGCGCCCCCCTGGGCAAGGTACGGGATGGCATCCTGGGTGGGCCGCCGAGTGGGGGGCTCCGCTCTGCCACCCTGAGTGGGCACCTGCGTGAGACCTTGGGTTGGCCCCTGGGTGGACCACTGGGTGGGGTCCTGCGTGGGACCCTGGGTGGACCCCTGGGTGGGGCCGTGTGTGGACCTCTGGGTGAGGTCCCGTGTGGGGACCTGTGTGGGTTCCGCTCTGCCACCCTGGAGTCTCGTGAAGGAACTGTAAGAAAGGTCCATAGTTAGGCTCTAGGCGAACCCTTGTATATCGAGGTCCGATGGAAAAGCCGGAATGTCGCTCTTGTGGCACTCCGTGCTGAGGTGGGGGTACGTAGGGTAATGTACGAATCAAATCATCGTTTAGAGATAACATGGGCCTGGCGTCATAGCCCTGGAACACGGGCGGCCCCGAGCCATGCTGGTTGTCAAATGCTGGAAACTCCGGAGGCCCCGAGCCATGTTGGTTGTCAAATGCTGGAAACTCCGGCGGCCCCGAGCCATGCTGGTTATCAAATGCTGGACACTCCGGCGGCCCCGAGCCATGCTGGTTGTCAAATGCTGGACACTCCGGCGGCCCCGAGCCATGCTGGTTGTCAAATGCTGGAAACTCCGGCGGCCCCGAGCCATGCTGGTTGTCAAATGCTGGAAACGCTAGTGGTACCTTGTCTTCGGTTTTATCCCAACCTTCCATCGTGTCGGCATTCGAGGAACTGACGCCCTGACTGGAGGGCGTAGGCTTGCACAAACCAACTCCTGTGGTGTCAAGTGGGTGCCCTGTCGGCAACGTTGGCAATGTGCGTCACATGGGCTTGGCAAGGTGGTTCGGGGAGGGGGGGCGCGGGGTTGGCGAGCGGGAGGTGAAGGTGGTGCAGAGATAGGCGGTCAGTCAGGCAGCCCAGATACATACAGAAGGTTCCACCAGCGAGTTGCACATGACATTTGATATGTTCAGAAACAACACAACTCCTTTACCAGTGTTTGGACTGGAGTGTTTGGACTCCATTTGTGTATCTTGAGTGATATTACATGGTCGGCGTACCTGGGAACCGATACCTACAAGTTAGCAGGGCCCTGGAGACCGATACTCGCCTACTCCAAAACACGGTAATTAAGGGACGGACCATTTGAAATCGGGAGGGGGAAGGGGGGAAGGAGGGGGCTGTGTGTTGGGGTTCGACGAAGGCAGTGTTGGTATGTGGCTCTGGGGATTTTTTTTTAGTAACAGGCAAAGTTGGATTTCAAATGATCCGTCCATAATTTATGAGACTTTCCTCCGCGCGTGGCTTTGCCTTTGGCGCTAGCGATGCGTGCATGTTTGGCATTGAACGTTACAAACTGCTTGACTGCGGCCCCCGGGTCGGGGGGGGGGGGGTACTTAATACATTGTTGTGGGCTGGGGGGTTCCGCGGTAATCACCCCCCCCCCCCCTTTTTCACTCGGAAGCGGCTTTTTTCGCGCCACCCCGCACTACGAACGCTCATTTTCAGAGCTCCACCCCCCCCCCCCCAGTCGCAAGTTTTTAAATATCCGCTCTATAAGGGTATCTTTTTCTTCACAAATGTCCGCTCCCTCAGGCATCAAGGGGCCCCCGCGGACCCCCCCCCCCCCCCGACACCAGTTCCCCCCCATCCCTCCCCCACCCCCCGGGACTGCGGCTAGTGTTAAGTCTAGTCTTTCTAGCGAGAGTGAACGTTCCACCGATAGTTGGTGCCAACGGATGGAACATAACTGTTATGCCCATGATACATCTAGCGAAGTTTCGGAAACTTTCTTACCGAAACTTTATTTCTGAAACTTTTCGCTGGTGTATCCTGGAAAGTTTCGGTCACTTTGTCTCCGAAGTTTCAACATGTTTGAATTTGGGACCCACAGTGTCCACATCATTATGGTCATGATACATCTAAGTTTCGGTTAGGGGCGCACCATTTCATATCTGGAGGGGGGGGCCTAGAAAATAAATTACCATGCAATTTTTTTATTTTTCACAAATTTATTGACATTTTATTTATTTTTTTGTATCTTTGTCATCAAATTATTTATTTCTTTAGACACCAATAAGGACATTCTACAAGGTATTTTTTTGGGAATTATGAAAACAAGTTATTTTTTTTCTAGCATCTGAAAAGCAAACATCTTTTTCCCCCAAATAGTCACAACAAACTATTTTTTTCAAATATTTTCTAGGCCCCCCTGATATGAAATGGTGCGCCCCTTACTTTGTGACCGAAATTTGTTTCGGACACAAAGTAACCGAAACTTTTAAGATGTAACATGGTCATTCGATCACAGGAGCCTCAATCGCCGGTGGGTGGGGCGGGTGGGGGGGAAGCATACTAGACGCCCCGCTCGCTCCCCTCCGCCGCAGCCCACCGTAGTGAGTGATAACCACGTGTACCCAGCGACATTGTTGACACACTCAAGGCGGCTGCTGATGCAGGCGCCGGCGCGTTAGGTGGAACAGACAAACAGCTTTAGTTTCAAGCTCCCCGCACGGTTTGCGCTACGCAAGCTAGTTTTTACCGCTGCTGTCGGCCGGGGGCAAATTTCAAGGTTCTTGAAAAATTGTCAAATCAGCTGTAATTGCTTCCAAGATTAGAGTTTTCACGAATAAAAATAACGAGCTCTGTGTATTTCATACAGCAAAAAACATCTTGTACCCTTTCAACAGTTATAATTGTGACAGAACTCTTTCTTTTCACCTCGGAAGGTGTCGCTGCGAAAAACATCAATGGCGGATCGAGCGCCAAGTGAAATTGTGCATTTGACGGTGAAAATGTTGATTTGTACAGTGACATAAGTTTCAAAGTACAAGGGCGGATTAATGGGGGGGGGGGGGGTGTCCAGGGGGCCCGGACATACCCTCCCCCCCCCCCCCTTTTGAGGAAGAATAACGTTTTTCAGTGCAAGATTTAGGCCATCTGAGGCTTTCCTCCCCCCCCCCCCCCTTGAGAAAGAGGGTTATCTGAGGCGGCGTGGACACCTTCTCAGTGTTCTCAAAGAGTTTATAGAACTCATACAAGTTCTTTGGTGTTCTCAGTGGACACCCCGCAACCCCCCGGGCGTATACAAATTGGTGGATCCCGGTCATCCTCCAAGCTCCTGCTGTCGGCCGGGGGCAAATTTCAAGATTCTTGAAAAACGGTCAAATCAGCTGTAATTTCTTGCAACATTATATTTTTCGAAAATAAAACATAAAAATAACGAGCTGTGTGTATTTAATACAGCAAAAATCATCTTGCACCCTTTCGAAAAAGTTATAATTGTGACTAGGGGAAAGGTGACTAAATTGGACCCCCCAAGAACTTTTGCCTGAGAGTTGTGATTTAATATGTATTAATTCTAACTTGTAATTAAAAAAGGTACTGTTTTCACGTTTTGTAGAGCGTGACTATGTTTGCATACTGTTTTTACGTTTTGTAGAGCGTGACTATGTTTGCATCACGCCTGTCCTGTGGAACAGTACCATTGTTCCAGCAAAAGACGAGGAACTGGTGTAGATTAGGGAGCAATATAGTTTTCCCACACTTAATGACTTCAGCAGGAATCCTGCCACAAAGGAGACCGGGGTGATTGTAACAATTACCGCGGCATATCACTCTTAAGCATTACTGGTAAACTCTTCGCCATAATTGCCTTAAAGAGACCGCAACTCCTTGCGAACCGAGTGTATCCTGAGGCGCAGTGCGGTTTCAGAACCGGACGTTCCACTGAAAAAATGATATTCTCGTTACGTCAACTCCAGGAGAAATGTAGAGAGCAGCACAAGCCCCTCTATCTTGCTTTTGTTGATCTCACCAAGGCTTTTGATACGGTCAGCAGATCCGGGTGGTACAAAATCTTGGACTCTATTTCCTGCCCCCACAGACTACTCAACATTATCCGCTCCTTTCACGAACACTCGTTCAGCACAGTACAGTTCGACGGAGCTACGTCCGAGAGCTTTCAAGTCAGAAATGGCGTGAAGCAGGGTTGTGTTCTTGCGCCAACTTTATTTGGTATCTTTTTCTCTATGCTCTTTTCGCACGCATTTGATGAGGATCCGGAGGGGGTTTACCTGCACATCAGATCGGATGGGAAATTGTAAAACCTTTCCAGATTGCGTGCTAAGTCCAAGCGGAGGCGCTTCCTAATAAGGGAACTGCTATTTGCTGACGACGCAGCGCTGGTTGCGCACTCAGAAAGCCAGCTGCAGAGACTCCTGGATCGACTCTCAAACGCGTGTGCTTTATTCGCTCTGACTATTAGTGTTAAAAAAACAGTCGTGCTGAGCCAAGGGACTATTACACCACCATTGATTACCCTAAATAACATGCATTTAGAGGTGGTGAATAAGTTTTGTTACCTGGGAAGTACCGTCACGGATAATTTATCCCTGGACGAAGAAATAAATAGTCGCATTGGGAAGCAGGGGCGGATCTAGGAATTTGGCCAAGGGGGTGTTGCTCTCTGAAAACTTGCGACCGGGGGGGGCTTGGACTTGGAGAACCCGACTTTAACAGTGTATGTTCAGTTTCCCAAAAGGGGGGGGGGGGTTGCTCTCTGAAGACTTGGGACTTTAACATGTATGTTAACATGTATGTTGTATGTTCTGGTTCCCAAGGGGGGAGGGGTGCTACCCCCCTACCCCCACCCCCCCCTAGATCCGCCACCGGGAAGGGAGCCACCTCCTTTGGTCGGTTAAACAAACGCGCTTGGAAAAATTCAAAACTAACCATTCGCACCAAAATCCTAATATACAGGGCGTGTGTTCTAAGTAGCCTGCCGTAGGGCAGTGAAACGTGGACTACATATTGTGGCCAAGAAAAAAAGTTAAACAACTTCCATCTTCGTTGCCTGCGAAACATTTTAGGCATTTCTTGACAAGAGAAGGTAACAAATGCCGACGTGTTAACCAGGGCCAACCTCCCAAGCATTCTTGCTCTTGTGAAACTACGACGTCTTCGTTGGCTTGGAATGCAAGATGAACGCATTCCAAAGGCCGTGCTCTACGGTGAGCTTGCCGGTGGCAAAGGCCAACTGGACGGCCAAAGCCTAGCGTCGCTATTAAGCGGACGGCGGCCATCGCAACCCCGAAAGAGTGCCGGTCCATAGCGCTGTTGACTCATAATGGGAGCGTCGGCATGGAGGGAGGTGCACCTCTTGCGAGCGCTATAGCGGCCAAACTAAGCGTCCTAGAGCGATTATGAGGTTTCGATGTACCTGGCTGACATTCCTCTCAAATGCCAAATCTGGGCTCCCTAGCTCAAATCTTGACCGAGTTATGGCCTTGCAAATTTCAAAACGCCACTTGACACGTACGCTGAATATTGATTGGCCGATTACTCGAAAATCGTTCAGTATCCGGAAAAATCTGAGCGAGTATTGCGTTTCCGCCTCTCCCTGACGAATATTCACAAACAAACGGCGAATCTCTAGACCCGATATTAACGGAGTTACGCGGGAAAACCTGTTTCGTGACCTTGACCTTGCTGTGACCTTGACCTTGCTGTGACCTTGACCTTGGAAGCGTGACCTTGACCGATATAGTCATTCGTGCCCAATTACTAATGTTACGTATCACGCCAGGTGACGTTTGTCTCACTTGTACCCTTCACGGAGAAATTGAGACCATTTTCCCGCCAAAATGCTGCCGTAGGATCCCATGTTAAAATTTGGGAATTTTTTGCGGTGCGGTGCGGTGCGGTGCGTAATGTGCACCATGGTCACCTAGTTTTCAGGCTGTTACACACAACTGTTCACGTTTTTCTAAATCAATTTATTGTTTCCCCCTTCCCTCCCCCCCCACCCATCCTTAATAAGGTCCGGGATTTGACATTGATATCGATCGATATTTTATCACAGCGAAAAGCACTAATGGGGGACCGCTTCTCCTTCAATAGTGGTAGGGAAGGCGGATTGATTTCAAAGGCAGTCGCAACTACACGGGGTGAGTAAGTGAGTGACTTGCCTGAGCGATAGTCTGTGGTACGCGGCCTCACGCTTGCCAGGTGACGGCTGGGGAAGAGACTAGCCTGAGCGACTGACAGCCGCGAGCACCAGAGTGACCTAGTTACCGGCTTATACATACATGCGCGTCACCCGATCCACCACCTACCCAATCTCACCCAACTCGTTTTGATACCAAATTTGAAAATTTGAAAAAGTTATCACCTACTTCATAGGGGCACCCACCTTAAAACTTATAGCAAGACCAAATAACTTTCTGGTGCATCACTTCTATCAGGCGCTATGCGCCCAAAACCAGGAGATTCGGAGGTGGTGGGTGAGGAGGGGAGGGGGGCCGATACTATTTCACAGATTTGGTAGGGGGTGACGTGGGTGCCCCTTTGATGCCTGAGATAGCGGACATTTGTGGTAAAAAAGCTACCCCTATACAGCGGACGGTTGTGATGAATAAAGATAGAACTGATATTGATAAACTTTCCCCCGTGTGTGTGTGTTGGGGGGGGGGGGGTTGTTTACTAAGAGCGGGTTTTCCTGGAAAAGTAATGAATCGGGCGGATCTGCATTGTGCGGGGACATCTCGGGGACAATACTATGTTGGTGATTAGATCGAGCGACTCGGACATGTTTTATTTTGTCTTTGAAAAGAATAAGTCATTTTAAACTTCGTCGAGGAATGAAAAAAAATCGGTCCTTCCAAACCCGTTGCATGACATTTTTTGGCTGAACTGAGGAGAGCGTGGGAAGGGACTGAGGGTAGGCCCCCCTGGAGGGTGGGGGGAACGGGGGCCACTACATATAGTTATGTATACCTATGTACCTTCATAATGCCACCTTTTTTCACCTGTTTCTCTATTTCTTCGGTGCAGATACCGACATTTTTACAACAAAAATCCACTCGGAAAGGGTATCTTTTCCCGTTCACCGGCTCTATGGCGCAGTTTTTTGCAGACACCCGCTCGGTTTATTCTTTTTTCCCGGCAAACCGGCTCTTTCCTCGGTGCAGATACCCATATTTTCTCTCAATGTTCTCATCTAAGACCCCTGGAGGGTACGTAATACATTGCTGGGTTTGGGAGGGGGGGGGGGCGTTGCCGGTAAAGCCTCCCCCCCCCCCTTTTTCACCCCCGAAATCGAGGGCCCCAGAGGGGCTTTTTCGACACGGCGACACGGCGATTTTTAAAATCGACATGCGACATAAGACTTAGCGACAAGCGACATGGAACTTTTCTTAAAATCGCCACGCGACATGGCTACCCCCCCCCCCCCCCCCTCAGGGGCCCTAAATCGGCTTGGTCGGGACGTTTTACCGTCAACATCCGTTCGGTCGGGGCGTTTTACAATAAAAATCCGATCGGAAGGGGTATCTATAAACCCATTACCCATTTGATATGGGTGAAAAGAAATCGGAAGACATGTCCTTTTCGCATTACCCATTTGAAACAGGTAAAGGAAATAAGCCAACATTTTGCTTTTTCTATTTTCCATGTGCAATGGGAAATGAATGGCAGGTACATACACGGATCCACGTCTTGGGGAAAAACAAAAGCACCTGAGCAGGGTGTGTAGGCCTACTCGCCACCCAACCCTTCACAGTGGCGTCCCGTTGTCTCATGTCACATGTTTGCCCCCACCCCACCTCCCTACCTTCCACCCCCACCCAAAACCCCTTCTCCCCACACACCCGCCAGATACCCTGATAGCATCCCACAGAGGAGGGAAATCCATACTTGTGTTGTCCTGAAGTCAAATAGTTTTGGCAACGTCTCCATAGAAACGCGACAACAGGGCAACGTTAGCAGAAGGTCAGCGACGAATAGACAAAACACTCCGCTCCGGCCCGCCCGCCGCACGGCAGCAGACAGCGTCAGGAATGACGTCACGATTGATCGGGGTTTGATCTCGCGTGCTGCTTGTTTTGTCACATCATAGCCAGGGGCGGATCTAGGAATTTGCCAAGGGGGTGGGTTGCTCTCTGAAAACTTGCGACCGGGCTGGGGGGTGCTCGGAGAAGCTGACTTTAACAGTGTATGTTCAGGTTCCCAAGGGGGAGGGGTTACAACCACCGTAACCCCCCCCCCGAGATCCGCCCCTGATAGCTTATAATGGATTGCTTCTCAGCACGGCCGCTGGATAGCTAGCTGGGTGGGTAGCTGGGTGGATGATGTGTGTAGGTTGTGTAGCCATACCAGCGGGTATTTCGATTCTGATGTAAAGAGAGAAACATTTGACAAAGCCGGTAGATGCAGGATTTGGCTTTTGCAATTTCATTTTGGGACTAAACCGTATTGTAACCCTAGCGCGCGTTCCTTGCTATGGGTGCAGCATAGTGCAAGGGGGTGGGGAGGGGATTTCTCTGCCAGAACAATTTCTTAACCACTAACCCAGAATAGCAATCCTTAACCAGCCGGCACGAAGCCTAATAATCCAAATCATCCACCCCAGACAACATTTCAACCATCTACTTACTCTGATTCAAATAAAGCTCTGGTGATCCTGCAGTTTCAGACCTTATCCCTATTATCGCTCAAGTTTATATTATAGGGTCAAGCCTACATGGAAGGGATATAATCCATCTTGTGTGGGCGATAATAGGGATGAGGTCAGACACTGCAGGATCGCCAAAGCGTTTCTGCTGGAGCCACCACTATGCTACGCACGAGCAAACGAGATTGGCGTCAATCCGCCAAGCGTGTCCAGAACCTCTTCACCCACTGATCAACGAACCTGGCCACCGACGTTTACGTGCAATTCTATCAATTCTATCATTAGGGGACCTCCCATGTTCCAATGCACTTTTAAACTGTTACATGTCATGATAGCTCGCCAATTTCTTTTATATTAGAAAGAGCTGTATTGAATTAATTTCACCAATAGACCGTTCCAGATACCCCAGGCGACATCTGTCGCCAAAAGTAGACACTGCGTGTTTCGGGCTAGAAAACAGATTCTCGCAATCATGCGTTTGCCAAGCATGCCCATGGAGTTCGGATTCAGGTGCACGGCTGAAGGAAGGAACAGTTTATACATTGTTTTGATCTGCGACATGGCAGGTAAACCAGCCATTTGTGACTGATGCATAATTAATGGCCACCACATTACGTGTGACGTCAGACGTGTTACCTTTGCGGCGGGGCCCCCTTTGTTATATCTGCGCCCGGCCTAGGCACGCAGCTACATAGGCCTTGGGTAATACACGACAGGGAACGGGGATCACAACAAACGTATTCTACAATACCCCCCTCCCCCCCTCCCCATCCCCTCTGATTTCGTGGCTGTAAGGAAACCAGACGGATGATTAGATGGCATAATTCACCTTAACCTCCTCACGCTTCGTTCGAGGTCCACCTCCCCCCCATCCCCCGCCCCGCCCACCCCTTGTACGTTCTCCCTCATCATGCTAATGGTGTGACGATCCACCCGCAGGTAGAATACCCGCTGTGGGGCACCACACTGCCCCAGATCATCTCAGATGTTCTCGCTTTGCAAAAGGCAGAGTGATTACCAAATCGTTCACTAGATGGAGGCACAACCCATCATGACTTCATATACGAATTGACTCACTAGAGGGCGGCACTAAATTTGAAATACCCATGTGAGCAGATTCCTAAATGTTTGATTGGCGCTAACGTACTGGCATAACATTTAACGAAGTAGGCTTTTCTGACTGTTTTTAATCGATATAGTTGATGATAGAATACAGTAATGTGCAAGAACAGTAAGGATTGCTTGCGTAAACACAGTTTCCCTTAGCCTGATGTATCCATAAAAGGGGCTTTCTCTTGCCAAATGTCATTAAAATAAAAAAATGCTGATCGTTTCTTGCGTTTGAATAACATGATTACGGACATAAAGCGATGGTAATTGGAAAATGTTGTCGGGGTTATTGTCATTGGGTGTCACCCAAGATAACCATATGGTTGATCACACTTTGGAGGTGGAGGAGGATATGTGTGAGTTTATATATGAAATATATAAGTCTTATATTGATACAAATATTATTTGCCGGCCCCTTACCCTTGCCAGTACCTTCATGGGACGTAACGTATATATTACGTCCTTGTTACGTCAGGCGACCTAGCACATATTGCTCCTTCAATTACGAATATAACCCAACGACCGATCGCAACCATCGGTTTCCCGCCTTCCGATGACGCCGGCCAACGGGCAGACGACACTAATTGACCGCGCTGCAGACGATAATTGACCGGACACCGGGCGGGATAACACGGTTTCTACACGCACAGCGTGATAATGCGCGCACATCACGATGGGCAGACACGGAGGCTTGCTCAGCGCAGGTCTGCCCCACGAAACACTCGACTTTGGTAGGCCTACGCACGTATACGGCGGACAAGGGCGTGGCAGCTACCAGCGGCAGGAACTTGTATGGGCGCTGCTATGGCAACCGTAAATTTACACAGAAATGTCTCGCGCATGCGTGTGGCAGCGCCAGCCAGCTGCCTGCCGCAGCCCGAAAGCTCAGGTGTGTCACCAGGCTACATGCAGCGATGTCTATAGGGGTAGTCGCTAGGCCTCCTGAGGAATCATATATAGATAGACAGACAAAAACAGGCACGCGTTATATACGGGGTATACAGCTGACTGTCATGAACGCCAAGCGGGAATAATAAACCACAGCCGTCTCCATCAACGCCTACACGGAGAGGATTACTTGTTGGGCAAAAGGTTCGGATTGGTGTAGGGCTCGCATGCCATGACCGCGGGGGGCCTGACGAACGTTTAGGCTCTGGAACCTTGTATTAATAGGGAAACAGCCAGTCGGGCCACCCAGCGCGCGTGTCATACACGGGGGTCAAAGCAGACAAAACGCCAGAGCTTCAGTCCCGTAGAAAGGTAAGCAGCGATTTTCAATGCACAAAGCGTGATTCATGTTTATCTATTATCTATTCCAATGATTTATTGTGCTATTTATAGTCGTCCTGGCGTGTCTGTATCTATGGGGCTGTACGTGTAGAAACCGTGTTATCGGGTTATCGTCACAGGCAGATTTGTGTCTCCCGGCCGATGATCCTGTGTTAGTGAGCTACCGATGATCCTATGTTAGTGAGCTACCGATGGTCCTATGTCAGTGAGCTACCGATGGTCCTATGTTAGTGAGCTACCGATGGTCCTATGTTAGTGAGCTACCGATGGTCCTCTGTTAGTGAGCTACCGATGGTCCTGTGTTAGTGAGCTACAGATGGTCCTATGTTAGTGAGCTAACGACGGTCCTATGTTAGTGAGCTACCGACGGTCCTATGTTAGTGAGCTACCGATGGTCCTCTGTTAGTGAGCTACCGATGGTCCTATGTTAGTGAGCTACAGATGGTCCTATGTTAGTGAGCTACCGATGGTCCTATGTTAGTGAGCTACCGGTGGTCCTGTGTTAGTGAGCTACAGATGGTCCTATGTTAGTGAGCTACCGATGGTCCTATGTTAGTGAGCTACCGATGGTCCTATGTCAGTGAGCTACCGGTGGTCCTGTGTTAGTGAGCTACAGATGGTCCTATGTTAGTGAGCTACAGATGGTCCTATGTTAGTGAGCTACCGATGGTCCTATGTCAGTGAGCTACCGATGGTCCTATGTTAGTGAGCTACCGATGGTCCTATGTTAGTGAGCTACCGATGGTCCTATGTTAGTGAGCTACCGGTGGTCCTGTGTTAGTGAGCTACAGATGGTCCTATGTTAGTGAGCTACAGATGGTCCTATGTTAGTGAGCTACCGATGGTCCTATGTCAGTGAGCTACCGATGGTCCTATGTTAGTGAGCTACCGATGGTCCTATGTTAGTGAGCTACCGATGGTCCTATGTTAGTGAGCTAACGACGGTCCTATGTTAGTGAGCTACCGACGGTCCTATGTTAGTGAGCTACCGATGGTCCTATGTTAGTGAGCTACCGATGGTCCTATGTTAGTGAGCTACAGATGGTCCTATGTTAGTGAGCTACCGATGGTCCTATGTTAGTGAGCTACCGATGGTCCTGTGTTAGTGAGCTACAGATGGTCCTATGTTAGTGAGCTACCGATGGTCCTATGTTAGTGAGCTACAGATGGTCCTATGTTAGTGAGCTACCGATGGGCCTATGTCAGTGAGCTACCGATGGTCCTATGTTAGTGAGCTACCGATGGTCCTATGTTAGTGAGCTACCGATGGTCCTATGTTAGTGAGCTACCGATGGTCCTCTGTTAGTGAGCTACCGATGGTCCTATGTTAGTGAGCTACCGATTGTCCTATGTTAGTGAGCTACCGACGGTCCTATGTTAGTGAGCTACCGATGGTCCTATGTTAGTGAGCTACCGATGGTCCTATGTTAGTGAGCTACAGATGGTCCTATGTTAGTGAGCTACCGATGGTCCTATGTTAGTGAGCTACCGATGGTCCTGTGTTAGTGAGCTACAGATGGTCCTATGTTAGTGAGCTACCGATGGTCCTATGTTAGTGAGCTACAGATGGTCCTATGTTAGTGAGCTACCGATGGTCCTATGTCAGTGAGCTACCGATGGTCCTATGTTAGTGAGCTACCGATGGTCCTATGTTAGTGAGCTACAGATGGTCCTATGTTAATGAGCTACCGATGGTCCTATGTTAGTGAGCTACAGATGGTCCTATGTCAGTGAGCGACCGATGGTCCTCTGTTAGTGAGCGACCGATGGTCCTATGTTAGTGAGCTACAGATGGTCCTCTGTTAGTGAGCTACCGATGGTCCTATGTTAGTGAGCTACCGATGGTCCTATGTTAGTGAGCTACAGATGGTCCTATGTCAGTGAGCTACCGATGGTCCTATGTTAGTGAGCTACCGATTGTCCTATGTTAGTGAGCTACCGACGGTCCTATGTTAGTGAGCTACCGATGGTCCTCTGTTAGTGAGCTACCAATGGTCCTATGTTAGTGAGCTACAGATGGTCCTATGTTAGTGAGCTACCGATGGTCCTATGTTAGTGAGCTACTGATGGTCCTATGTTAGTGAGCTACAGATGGTCCTATGTTAGTGAGCTACAGATGGTCCTATGTTAGTGAGCTACCAATGGTCCTATGTTAGTGAACTACAGATGGTCCTATGTTAGTGAGCTACAGATGGTCCTATGTTAGTGAGCTACCGATGGTCCTATGTTAGTGAGCTACCGATGGTTCGATGTTAGTGAGCTACAGATGGTCCTATGTTAGTGAGCTACAGATGGTCCTATGTTAGTGAGCTACCGATGGTCCTATGTTAGTGAGCTACCGATGGTCCTATGTCAGTGAGCTACCGATGGTCCTATGTTAGTGAGCTACCGATGGTCCTATGTTAGTGAGCTACCGATGGTCCTATGTTAGTGCGCGACCGATGGTCCTATGTTAGTGAGCTACCGATGGTCCTATGTTAGTGAGCTACCGATGGTCCTATGTTAGTGAGCTACCGATTGTCCTATGTTAGTGAGCTACCGACGGTCCTATGTTAGTGAGCTACCGATGGTCCTCTGTTAGTGAGCTACCAATGGTTCTATGTTAGTGAGCTACAGATGGTCCTATGTTAGTGAGCTACCGATGGTCCTATGTTAGTGAGCTACTGATGGTCCTATGTTAGTGAGCTACAGATGGTCCTATGTTAGTGAGCTACAGATGGTCCTATGTTAGTGAGCTACCAATGGTCCTATGTTAGTGAACTACAGATGGTCCTATGTTAGTGAGCTACAGATGGTCCTATGTTAGTGAGCTACCGATGGTCCTATGTTAGTGAGCTACCGATGGTTCGATGTTAGTGAGCTACAGATGGTCCTATGTTAGTGAGCTACAGATGGTCCTATGTTAGTGAGCTACCGATGGTCCTATGTTAGTGAGCTACCGATGGTCCTATGTCAGTGAGCTACCGATGGTCCTCTGTTAGTGAGCTACCGATGGTCCTATGTTAGTGCGCGACCGATGGTCCTATGTTAGTGAGCTACCGATGGTCCTATGTTAGTGAGCTACCGATGGTCCTATGTTAGTGCGCGACCGATGGTCCTATGTTAGTGAGCTACCGATGGTCCTATGTTAGTGAGCTACCGATGGTCCTATGTTAGTGAGCTACCGATGGTCCTATGTTAGTGAGCTACCGATGGTCCTATGTTAGTGAGCTACCGATGGTCCTCTGTTAGTGAGCTACCGATGGTCCTATGTTAGTGCGCGACCGATGGTCCTATGTTAGTGAGCGACCGATGGTCCTATGTTAGTGAGCTACCGATGGTCCTATGTCAGTGAGCTACCGATGGTCCTATGTTAGTGAGCTACCGATGGTCCTATGTTAGTGAGCTACCGACGGTCCTATGTTAGTGAGCTACCGATGGTCCTATGTTAGTGAGCTACCGATGGTCCTATGTTAGTGAGCTACCGATGGTCCTATGTTAGTGCGCGACCGATGGTCCTATGTTAGTGAGCTACCGATGGTCCTATGTTAGTGCGCGACCGATGGTCCTATGTTAGTGAGCTACCGATGGTCCTATGTTAGTGAGCGACCGACGGTCCTATGTTAGTGAGCGACCGATGGTCCTATGTTAGTGCGCGACCGATGGTCCTATGTTAGTGAGCTACAGATGGTCCTATGTTAGTGAGCTACCGATGGTCCTATGTTAGTGAGCTACCGATGGTCCTATGTTAGTGAGCTACCGATGGTCCTATGTTAGTGAGCTACCGACGGTCCTATGTTAGTGAACTACAGATGGTCCTATGTTAGTGAGCGACCGATGGTCCTATGTTAGTGAGCTACCGACGGTCCTATGTTAGTGAGCTACCGATGGTCCTCTGTTAGTGAGCTACCGATGGTCCTATGTTAGTGCGCGACCGATGGTCCTATGTTAGTGCGCGACCGATGGTCCTATGTTAGTGAGCTACCGACGGTCCTATGTTAGTGAGCTACCGATGGTCCTCTGTTAGTGAGCTACCGATGGTCCTATGTTAGTGCGCGACCGATGGTCCTATGTTAGTGCGCGACCGATGGTCCTATGTTAGTGAGCTACCGATGGTCCTATGTTAGTGAGCTACCGATGGTCCTATGTTAGTGAGCTACAGATGGTCCTATGTTAGTGAGCTAACGATGGTCCTATGTTAGTGAGCGACCGATGGTCCTATGTTAGTGCGCGACCGATGGTCCTATGTTAGTGAGCTACCGATGGTCCAATGTTAGTGAGCTACCGATGGTCCTATGTCAGTGAGCTACCGATGGTCCTCTGTTAGTGAGCTACCGACGGTCCTATGTTAGTGAGCTACCGATGGTCCTATGTTAGTGCGCGACCGATGGTCCTATGTTAGTGAGCTACCGATGGTCCTATGTTAGTGAGCTACCGATGGTCCTATGTTAGTGAGCTACAGATGGTCCTATGTTAGTGAGCTAACGATGGTCCTATGTTAGTGAGCTACCGATGGTCCTATGTTAGTGAGCTACCGATGGTCCTATGTTAGTGAGCTACCAATGGTCCTATGTTAGTGAGCTACCGATGGTCCTCTGTTAGTGCGCGACCGATGGTCCTATGTTAGTGAGCTACCGATGGTCCTATGTTAGTGAGCTACCGATGGTCCTATGTTAGTGAGCTACCGATGGTCCTCTGTTAGTGCGCGACCGATGGTCCTATGTTAGTGAGCTACCGATGGTCCTATGTTAGTGAGCGACCGATGGTCCTATGTTAGTGAGCGACCGATGGTCCGATGTCAGTGAGCTACCGATGGTCCTGACCGATGGTCCTATGTTAGTGAGCGACCGATGGTCCTATGTTAGTGAGCTACAGATGGTCCTATGTTAGTGAGCTACCGACGGTCCTATGTTAGTGAGCGACCGATGGTCCTATGTTAGTGAGCGACCGATGGTCCTATGTTAGTGAGCTACCGACGGTCCTATGTTAGTGAGCGACCGATGGTCCTATGTTAGTGAGCTACCGATGGTCCTATGTTAGTGAGCGACCGATGGTCCTATGTTAGTGAGCTATCGATGATCCTATGTTAGTGAGCGACCGATGGTCCTATGTTAGTGAGCGACCGATGGTCCTATGTTAGTGAGCTACCGACGGTCCTATGTTAGTGAGCGACCGATGGTCCTATGTTAGTGAGCGACCGATGGTCCTATGTTAGTGAGCTACCGACGGTCCTATGTTAGTGAGCGACCGATGGTCCTATGTTAGTGAGCTACCGATGGTCCTATGTTAGTGAGCGACCGATGGTCCTATGTTAGTGAGCTACCGATGGTCCTATGTTAGTGAGCTACCGATGGTCCTATGTTAGTGAGCTACAGATGGTCCTATGTTAGTGAGCGACCGATGGTCCTATGTCAGTGAGCTACCGATGGTCCTATGTTAGTGAGCTACCGATGGTCCTATGTTAGTGAGCTACCGATGGTCCTGTGTTAGTGAGCTACCGATGGTCCTATGTTAGTGCGCGACCGATGGTCCTGACCGATGGTCCTATGTTAGTGAGCGACCGATGGTCCTATGTTAGTGAGCGACCGATGGTCCTATGTCAGTGAGCTACCGATGGTCCTGACCGATGGTTCTATGTTAGTGAGCTACCGATGGTCCTATGTTAGTGAGCGACCGATGGTCCTATGTTAGTGAGCGACCGATGGTCCTATGTCAGTGAGCTACCGATGGTCCTATGTTAGTGAGCTACCGATGGTCCTATGTCAGTGAGCTACCGATGGTCCTCTGTTAGTGAGCTACCGATGGTCCTATGTTAGTGCGCGACCGATGGTCCTATGTTAGTGAGCTACCGATGGTCCTATGTTAGTGAGCTACAGATGGTCCTATGTTAGTGAGCGACCGATGGTCCTATGTTAGTGAGCTACCGATGGTCCTATGTTAGTGCGCGACCGATGGTCCTATGTTAGTGAGCTACCGATGGTCCTATGTTAGTGAGCGACCGATGGTCCTATGTTAGTGAGCGACCGATGGTCCTATGTTAGTGAGCGACCGATGGTCCTATGTTAGTGAGCGACCGATGGTCCTATGTTAGTGAGCGACCGACGGTCCTATGTTAGTGAGCTACCGATGGTCCTGTGTTAGTGAGCTACCGATGGTCCTATGTCAGTGAGCGACCGATGGTCCTATGTTAGTGCGCGACCGATGGTCCTATGTTAGTGAGCTACCGATGGTCCTGTGTTAGTGAGCTACCGATGGTCCTATGTCAGTGAGCGACCGATGGTCCTATGTTAGTGCGCGACCGATGGTCCTATGTTAGTGAGCTACCGATGGTCCTATGTTAGTGAGCGACCGATGGTCCTATGTTAGTGAGCGACCGATGGTCCTATGTCAGTGAGCTACCGATGGTCCTATGTTAGTGAGCTACCGATGGTCCTATGTTAGTGAGCGACCGATGGTCCTATGTTAGTGAGCGACCGATGGTCCTGACCGATGGTCCTATGTTAGTGAGCGACCGATGGTCCTATGTTAGTGAGCGACCGATGGTCCTATGTCAGTGAGCTACCGATGGTCCTGACCGATGGTCCTATGTTAGTGAGCGACCGATGGTCCTATGTTAGTGAGCGACCGATGGTCCTATGTCAGTGAGCTACCGATGGTCCTGACCGATGGTCCTATGTTAGTGAGCGACCGATGGTCCTATGTCAGTGAGCTACCGATGGTCCTATGTTAGTGAGCTACAGATGGTCCTATGTTAGTGAGCTACAGATGGTCCTATGTTAGTGAGCGACCGATGGTCCTATGTCAGTGAGCTACCGATGGTCCTATGTTAGTGAGCTACAGATGGTCCTATGTTAGTGAGCGACCGATGGTCCTCTGTTAGTGCGCGACCGATGGTCCTATGTTAGTGAGCTACCGATGGTCCTATGTTAGTGAGCGACCGATGGTCCTATGTTAGTGAGCGACCGATGGTCCTATGTCAGTGAGCTACCGATGGTCCTGACCGATGGTCCTATGTTAGTGAGCGACCGATGGTCCTATGTTAGTGAGCTACAGATGGTCCTATGTTAGTGAGCTACCGACGGTCCTATGTTAGTGAGCGACCGATGGTCCTATGTTAGTGAGCGACCGATGGTCCTATGTTAGTGAGCTACCGACGGTCCTATGTTAGTGAGCGACCGATGGTCCTATGTTAGTGAGCTACCGATGGTCCTATGTTAGTGAGCGACCGATGGTCCTATGTTAGTGAGCTATCGATGATCCTATGTTAGTGAGCTACCGATGGTCCTGACCGATGGTCCTGACCGATGGTCCTATGTTAGTGAGCGACCGATGGTCCTATGTTAGTGAGCTACCGATGGTCCTAAGTAAGTGAACTACTGATGGTCCTATGTTAGTGAGCTACCGATGATCCTATGTTAGTGAGCTACCGATGGTCCTGACCGATGGTCCTATGTTAGTGAGCGACCGATGGTCCTATGTTAGTGAGCTACCGATGGTCCTATGTTAGTGAGCTACCGATGGTCCTATGTTAGTGAGCTACAGATGGTCCTATGTTAGTGAGCTACCGATGGTCCTATGTTAGTGAGCTACCGATGGTCCTATGTTAGTGAGCTACCGATGGTCCTATGTCAGTGAACTACCGATGATCCTATGTTAGTGAGCTACCGATGGTCCTATGTTAGTGAGCTTCAGATGGTCCTATGTTAGTGAGCTACCGATGGTCCTAAGTAAGTGAACTACTGATGATCCTATGTTAGTGAGCTACCGATGGTCCTATGTCAGGGAGCTACGGATGGTCCTATGTCAGAGAGCTACCGATGATCCTATGTTAGTGAGCTACCGATGGTCCTATGTTAGTGAGCTACAGATGGTCCTATGTTAGTGAGCTACAGATGGTCCTATGTTAGTGAGCTACAGATGGTCCTATGTTAGTGAGCTACCGACGGTCCTATGTTAGTGAGCTACCGATGGTCCTATGTTAGTGAGCTACAGATGGTCCTATGTTAGTGCGCGACCGATGGTCCTATGTTAGTGAGCTACCGATGGTCCTATGTTAGTGAGCTACCGATGGTCCTATGTTAGGAAGCTACCGATGGTCCTATGTTAGTGAGCTACAGATGGTCCTATGTTAGTGAGCTACAGATGGTCCTATGTTAGTGAGCTACCGATGGTCCTATGTTAGTGAGCTACAGATGGTCCTATGTTAGTGAGCTACCGATGGTCCTATGTTAGTGAGCTACAGATGGTCCTATGTTAGTGAGCTACCGATGATCCTGTTAGTGAGCTACCGATGGTCCTATGTTAGTGAGCTACAGATGGTCCTATGTTAGTGAGCTACAGATGGTCCCATGCTAGTGAGCTACCAATGGTCCTATGTTAGTGAGCTCCCGATGGTCCTATGTTAGTGAGCTACCAATGGTCCTATGTCAGTGAGCTACCGATGGTCCTATGTCAGTAAGCTACCAATGGTCCTATGTTAGTGAGCTCCCGATGGTCCTATGTTAGTGAGCTACCAATGGTCCTATGTTAGTGAGCTACCGATGGTCCTATGTTCGTGAGCTACCGATGGTCCTATGTTAGTGAGCTACGTATGGTCCTATGTTAGTGAGCTACCGATGGTCCTATGTTAGTGAGCGACCGATGGTCCTATGTCAGAGAGCTACCGATGGTCCTGTGTTAGTGAGCTACCGATGGTCCTATGTTAGTGAGCTACCAATGGTCCTATGTTAGTGAGCGACCGATGGTCCTATGTCAGAGAGCTACCGATGGTCCTGTGTTAGTGAGCTACAGATGGTCCTATGTTAGTGAGCTACCGATGGTCCTATGTTAGTGAGCTACCGATGGTCCTAAGTAAGTGAACTACTGATGATCCTATGTTAGTGAGCTACCGATGGTCCTATGTCAGAGAGCTACGGCTGGTCCTATGTCAGAGAGCTACCGATGATCCTATGTTAGTGAGCTACCGATGGTCCTATGTTAGTGAGCTACCGATGGTCCTCTGTTAGTGAGCGACCGATGGTCCTATGTTAGTGAGCGACCGATGGTCCTATGTTAGTGAGCTACCGATGGTCCTGACCGATGGTCCTATGTTAGTGAGCGACCGATGGTCCTATGTTAGTGAGCTACAGATGGTCCTATGTTAGTGAGCTACCGATGGTCCTATGTTAGTGAGCTACCGATGGTCCTGACCGATGGTCCTATGTTAGTGAGCGACCGATGGTCCTATGTTAGTGAGCTACAGATGGTCCTATGTTAGTGAGCTACCGACGGTCCTATGTTAGTGAGCGACCGATGGTCCTATGTTAGTGAGCTACCGATGGTCCTATGTTAGTGAGCGACCGATGGTCCTATGTTAGTGAGCTACCGATGATCCTATGTTAGTGAGCTACCGATGGTCCTGACCGATGGTCCTGACCGATGGTCCTATGTTAGTGAGCGACCGATGGTCCTATGTTAGTGAGCTACCGATGGTCCTATGTTAGTGAGCTACAGATGGTCCTATGTTAGTGAGCTACCGATGGTCCTATGTTAGTGAGCTACCGATGGTCCTATGTTAGTGAGCTACCGATGGTCCTATGTCAGTGAACTACCGATGATCCTATGTTAGTGAGCTACCGATGGTCCTATGTTAGTGAGCTACCGATGGTCCTAAGTAAGTGAACTACTGATGGTCCTATGTTAGTGAGCTACCGATGATCCTATGTTAGTGAGCTACCGATGGTCCTGACCGATGGTCCTGACCGATGGTCCTATGTTAGTGAGCGACCGATGGTCCTATGTTAGTGAGCTACCGATGGTCCTATGTTAGTGAGCTACCGATGGTCCTATGTTAGTGAGCTACAGATGGTCCTATGTTAGTGAGCTACCGATGGTCCTATGTTAGTGAGCTACCGATGGTCCTATGTTAGTGAGCTACCGATGGTCCTATGTCAGTGAACTACCGATGATCCTATGTTAGTGAGCTACCGATGGTCCTATGTTAGTGAGCTTCAGATGGTCCTATGTTAGTGAGCTACCGATGGTCCTAAGTAAGTGAACTACTGATGATCCTATGTTAGTGAGCTACCGATGGTCCTATGTCAGAGAGCTACGGATGGTCCTATGTCAGAGAGCTACCGATGATCCTATGTTAGTGAGCTACCGATGGTCCTATGTTAGTGAGCTACAGATGGTCCTATGTTAGTGAGCTACCGATGGTCCTAGGTTAGTGAGCTACCGATGGTCCTATGTTAATGAGCTACCGACGGTCCTATGTTAGTGAGCTACCGATGGTCCTATGTTAGTGAGCTACCGATGGTCCTATGTTAGGAAGCTACCGATGGTCCTATGTTAGTGAGCTACAGATGGTCCTATGTTAGTGAGCTACAGATGGTCCTATGTTAGTGAGCTACCGATGGTCCTATGTTAGTGAGCTACAGATGGTCCTATGTTAGTGAGCTACCGATGGTCCTATGTTAGTGAGCTACAGATGGTCCTATGTTAGTGAGCTACCGATGATCCTGTTAGTGAGCTACCGATGGTCCTATGTTAGTGAGCTACAGATGGTCCTATGTTAGTGAGCTACAGATGGTCCCATGCTAGTGAGCTACCAATGGTCCTATGTTAGTGAGCTCCCGATGGTCCTATGTTAGTGAGCTACCAATGGTCCTATGTTAGTGAGCTACCGATGGTCCCATGCTAGTGAGCTACCAATGGTCCTATGTTAGTGAGCTCCCGATGGTCCTATGTTAGTGAGCTACCAATGGTCCTATGTTAGTGAGCTACCGATGGTCCTATGTTCGTGAGCTTCCGATGGTCCTATGTTAGTGAGCTACGTATGGTCCTATGTTAATGAGCTACCGATGGTCCGATGTTAGTGAGCTAACGATGGTCCCATGCTAGTGAGCTGCTGATGGTCCTATGTTAGTGAGCTACCAATGGTCCTATGTTAGTGAGCTACCGATGGTCCTATGTTAGTGAGCTACCGATGGTCCTATATTAGTGAGCTACCAATGGTCCTATGTTAGTGAGCTACCAATGGTCCTATGTTAGTGAGCTACCAATGGTCCTATGTTAGTGAGCTACCAATGGTCCTATGTTAGTGAGCTACCAATGGTCCTATGTTAGTGAGCTACAGATGGTCCTATGTTAGTGAGCTGCAGATGGTCCTATGTTACTGAGCTCCCGATGGTCCTATGTTAGTCACCTACCGATGGTCCTATGTTAATGAGCTACCGATAGTCCTTTGTTAGTGAGCTACAGATGGTCCTATGTTAGTGAGCTACCAATGGTCCTACGTTAGTGAGCTACCGATGGTCCTATGTTAGTGAGCTACCGATGGTCCTATGTTAGTGAGCTACCGATGGTCCTATGTTAGTGAGCTACCAATGGTCCTAAGTTAGTGAGCTCCCGATGGTCCTATGTTAGTTAGCTACCGATGGTCCTATGTTAGTGAGCTACCAATGGTCCTATGTTAGTGAGCTACAGATGGTCCTATGTTAGTGAGCTACCGATGGTCCTATGTTATTGAGCTACCATTGGTCCTATGTTAGTGAGCTACCAATGGTCTCAGAGAGCTACCGATGGTCCTATGTTAGTGAGCTACCGATTGTCCTTTGTTAGTGAGCTACCAATGGTCCTATGTTAGTGAGCTACCAATGGTCCTATGTTAGTGAGCTACCAATGGTCCTATGTCAGAGAGCTACCGATGGTCCTATGTCAGTGAGCCACCAATGGTCCTTTGTTAGTGAGCTACCAATGGTCCTATATTAGTGAGCTACCGATGGTCCTTTGTCAGTGAGCCACCAATGGTCCTTTGTTAGTGAGCTACCAATGGTCCTATATTAGTGAGCTACCAATGGTCCTATATTAGTGAGCTACCGATGGTCCTATGTCAGTAAGCTACCAATGGTACTAAGTTTGTGAGCTACCGATGGTCGTATGTTAGTGAGCTGCAGATTGGCTGTGTCAGTGGGCTACCGATGGTCCTATGTCAGTGAGCTACCGATGGTCCTATGTTAGTGAGCTAACAATGGTCCTATGTTAGTGAGTTAACGATGATCCTATGTTAGTGAGCTACCGATGGTCCTATGTCAGCGAGCTACCAATGGTCCTATGTTAGTGAGATACCGATGGTCCTATGTCAGTGAGCTACCAATGGTCCTAGGTTAGTGAGTTAGCGATGATCCTATGTTAGTGAGCTACCGATGATCCTATGTCAGTGAGCTACCGATGGTCCTATGTTAGTGAGCTACCGATGGTCCTATGTCAGTGAGCTACCAATGGTCCTATGTTAGTGAGATACCGATGGTCCTATGTCAGTGAGCTACCAATGGTCCTATGTTAGTGAGTTAACGATGATCCTATGTTAGTGAGCTACCGATGATCCTATGTTAATGAGCTACCGATGGTCCTATGTTAGTGAGCTACCGATGGTCCCATGCTAGTGAGCTACCGATGGTCCTATGTTAGTGAGCTACCGATGGTCCTATGTCAGTGAGCTACCGATGGTCCTATGTTAGTGAGCTAACGATTGTCCTATGTCAGTGAACTACCAATGGTCCTATGTTAGTGAGTTAACGATTGTCCTATGTCAGTGAGCTACCGATGGTCCTATGTTAGTGAGCTACTGATTATCCTATGTCAGTGAGCTACCGATGGTCCTATATTAGTGAGCTACCGATTGTTCTATGTCAGTGAGCTACCGATGGTCCTATGTTAGTGAGCTACTAATTGTCCTATGTAAGTGAGCTACCGACGATCCTATGTTAGTGAGCTACTGATTATCCTATGTAAGTGAGCTACCGATGGTCCTGACCGATGGTCCTGACCGATGGTCCTATGTCAGTGAGCTACCGATGGTCCTGTGTTAGTGAGCTACCGATTGTTCTATGTCAGTGAGCTACCGATTGTCCTATGTTAGTGAGCTACTGATGGTCCTATGCTAGTGAGCTAAAAATTGTCCTATGTCAGTGAGCTACCGATTTTCCTATGTTAGTGAGCTACCGATGGTCCTATGCTAGTGAGCTAAAACTTGTCCTATGTCAGTGAGCTACCGATTGTCCTATGTTATGGTTCAGACAAAATGCAGTATTTGTCACGATAATTTATTCGGAATAAATTGCCGCCCAGTGCTACAAGCGACACTTATGGTGTATCAATAACAGATCAGATGAGAATGTCATTTCCAAGTGGGGAGGGCATCGGGAGGTCACGATGGTGACATAGTTGGTCCCGGAGGTCGCCATGGTGACATCACAGGCCCCGGAGGTCGCCATGGTGACATCACAGGCCTCGGAAGTTGCCATGGTGACATAGCTGGTCCCGGAGGTCGCCATGGTGACATCGCAGACCACCATGGTGGTCTGCGTTGTGACAACGCGGTGGCATGACATGTTGGCGTTGCAACGTGGAGGTCGCCATGGTGCCATAGTTGGCTCAGGAGGTGGCTATGGTAACACGGCTGGTCTCGTATATTGCCATGGTGACACAGCTAGTCCCGGATATCGCCATGGTGACGCAGCTGGTCCCATATTTCGCCATGATGACGCCACATGCCCCAGAGGTCACCATGGTGACCCCGCTGGCCCTAGAGGTCGTCATGGTGACCCCGCATGCCCCGGAGGTCGCCATGGTGACACGACTGGCATCGGATGTCACCATGGTGACACGGTCACTCTGTGAGGTCTGCTACATACACAACAGTCATCCATTGTCTACTACCTCGGTATCTACGCTGACCGCTCCTCCGTACAGGCTTGACCGTGAAGTTCCTATCGTGTATTTGATAAGCCCGCGGTCTATTTATACGCATTGTCTGTCTGATGACCTCGCAGGATAAAGAAAATGTCGCCCTTTGCTCTCGAATGCAGATTTGATCATGGGATGGGTGGGGTTCTATCTGGCGTGCTATAATCTGGGTCGCCATGTTCGAGTTACTGCTGGACAATCGAGCTTTCCGCCATTTCTGTTTGTATGGTGGCCATAACACATTGAGTAGAAAACGGTTGGTTGTATATTCAGGACGCTGTAACCTGTTCTGGTCGTATCGCGTCAATGGGAGAAGGAAGGGAAGAGTGGAGCCGTGTCGCCGGGGGTAACTCCCTGCTCTTTGCGAAGTAGGTTGATTGTATATCCAGGACGCGTTGACCACTTTTGGTCATATCGCGTCAGTGTGACCAGGAAGAGAGAGTGGAAGTCCCCGGCGGTAACCCCCCTACTTTTTTCGAAGGAGGACATGGGACCTTGATCCTGCGACCACACAGACATGACCACAGCGGGGCTCGAACTACCGATCCAGGTGCCGTAAGGGTCTCAGGGGGCCAGAACGCTCATGGCGAGCGCCCTAACCCACTGAGCTAACGGGGCGGCCCCCAGTACAAAAACGTAGTAGATACCGGGTTAAACAAAGTTGTTCTCATTGCTGTTCTCGCCAAGACGCTTGGAAGATACAGGTGTCCAGCAAGGTCTCTCTCTATCCGACGATATGGGGAAACATATGATATGATAGCTCCCGTCCTGACCCCCCCCCCCCCCCACACCCCCTCATCTCAGCCCAAGCCTCTCCCGTCGCCCGAATTGAGCCTCCCGTCATGCCTTACTTCTAATATCTCTGTGTCTGGCTTTGATCCAGACATGGCTCACTGGTAGCTGTCCCCCTGCAAGCTGTGATCCAGACTGTGGGCCGACTGGTAGCCATGGGCAGCGGTTGCTCGACCGCTGCCAGAGATCATCGGGTAGACGCCAGTGAGAACCCGTAAGTATGTTTATCCGACTTAATTGGTAGTATAGTATACATATATTGAAATGGCAGAGGTTATTATAAGAAAAAAATACGTATTAATATATGCACATAATAGACAGTTCCAGATACCCCAGGCGACATCTATCGTCAAAAATATACACTGCGTGTTACGGGTTAGAAAGCAGATTCTCGCATGCGTTTACCATGCATGCCTATGGGGTTGGTTCAGGTGCCCGGCTTCAACGTTTCTTTTGTCAGGGGAAGGTTTGTTCTATGGCATTGTTATTCACAGAACAAACACACAAGATGTCTCCATAAACTTTCCTGTAACTATTATATTATATAATGGAATCACAGCTTATATTTCACTAGGTTAAGAACAGTTTAACAGTCCTATCTGTTCGGCTCCCTGTTGGACCTTCCTGGTTGCTACGCGTCAAGGCCACATCAGTGCACTCTGATTCGTATTGAAAAGACAATGTACACCGGTCCTTATAATCGCTTTATAACAAGTTATAATCGGTACACATCTGGAATCAAGTTATGTATTCTGTACAACATATATCCCTGAATCAGATTTGTAATATGTCTAGACAAAATAGACGCCAGAAGAAGAAGAACAGCAGCAAACCAAGAACATGGCCGCTAAGTTGATAAAAATTGCAAATCATATCGATGTCTCTTTGTGCCTGAGAACGCGACATTGGCACGATACTGCCGAGTATGTCTCGTGCGGCTTCACCAAAAGCGCCTTACGCCGCGGGGGTGGGGCGGGGGAAGAGGCACCGGCGCAATGCGTCGAAAACCTGCGCAGGCTGGTCTCTACCCCTTCTGGCCCGTCTCCCCCCTGCCCCCCCCCCCCCAACCCCTCCGCCGCCCACTCTTTCCTGGGGCTCACCTCGCAACCCAGCTTATGCGAGCAAGAAGAAACGGCGCTATCCCAGGTACAAAGTTCAAGTGGCTGTATCACTGTGACATTGTTACTCCTCCAGGGAGGGGTGCGGCTGATGGGGGGGGGGCGGATGGAGGGCGAGGGGGCGCCAACGCCTGCGGGAAACGCGGAATCTGCTGTCTGATGCGCCAGATCTAGCACGGAATATATATATTGGGAAAAGAATATCTAAAATCAAATGAAATGTTGGGATTTGATATAAATTCAGGTGAAAGACGTTAGCACGATTATCTTCTTCGGCAGCCATATTTTTCTATCGGCATGTTTTGTCCCGTGTCAAGCGTGGGTGTTCACAGCGCTCCCCCGTTACGTCCGTGTTGCCCTCAGCAACGGTGTAAACACCGTCAGTCACTTGGGACCCGCCACGCCCGGTGTACCCCCCCCCCCCTGTGTACCGCCACCCCGGTGTACTGCCACCCCGGTGTACCGGCACCCCCAGTGTACCGCCACCACCCCCCCCCCCCTGTGTACCGCCACCCCGGTGTACCGGCACCCCCAGTGTACCGCCACCCCCGGTGTACCGCCACCCCCAGTGTACCGCCAACCCCGGTGTACCGCCAACCCCGGTCTACCGCCAACCCCGGTGTACCGCCAACCCCGGTGTACCGCCAACCCCGGTGTACCGCCACCCCCAGTGTACCGCCAACCCTAGTGTACCGCCACCCCCGGTGTACCGCCACCTCCGGAGTACTGCCACCCCCAGTGAACCGCCACCCCCAGTGTACTGCCAGCCCCGGTGTACCGCAACCCCCCCGGTGTACCACAACCCCGCGGTGTACCGCCAACTCCGGTGTACCGCGACCCCCGGTGTACCGCCACCCCCGGAGTACTGCCACCCCCAGTGTACCGCCACCCCCAGTGTACCGCCACCCCCGGTGTACCGGTAACCCCGGTCTACCGCCAACCCCTGAGTACCGCCACCCCCAGTGTACCGCCACCCCCGGAGTACCGCCACGCCCGGAGTACCGCCACCCCCGGTGTACCGGCACCCCCAGTGTACCGCCACCCCCGGAGTACCGCCACCCCCGGTGTACCGGTAACCCCGGTCTACCGCCAACCCCTGAGTACCGCCACCCCCGGTCTACCGCCAACCCCTGAGTACCGCCACCCCCAGTGTACCGCCACCCCCGGAGTACCGCCACGCCCGGAGTACCGCCACCCCCGGTGTACCGGCACCCCCAGTGTACCGCCACCCCCGGAGTACCGCCACCCCCGGTGTACCGGTAACCCCGGTCTACCGCCAACCCCTGAGTACCGCCACCCCCGGTCTACCGCCAACCCCTGAGTACCGCCACCCCCAGTGTACCGCCACCCCCGGAGTACCGCCACCCCCGGTGTACCGGCACCCCCAGTGTACCGCCACCCCCGGAGTACTGCCACCCCCGGAATACCGTCATCCCCGGTCTACCGCCAACCCCTGAGTACCGCCACCACCGGTGTACCGGCACACCCGGTATATCGCAACCCCTGGTGTGCCGCGCCTGACCGACGCTGTAACCTTGACCCCAACAGATCTATAGTTTCCAAACACGTGAGTCGCGGCGGCAAGAACACCAGCATCTTCTCGTCGTCCGAGAGCGAGAGTTCCGGCCATAAGTCGGCTTTGGGTAATCACGTGAACGAGCTGATCTCATTCACGCCGTCCTCCGACCACTCGAGCCCCGGTGACCATGCAAACGGCAGTGGGGGTGGGGCGCTGTCCGCTCAACCCCCCAAGCCGCGACCGCCCGCTCCGCTCCCAAAGGTCAGTTTAGAAGTAATCCACTCGTGGGCTTATGTAACCTGATAAGTTTTATGAATGCATTTATTTATGATCGAAATATTATTTTGGTTGAATAAACGCTATTGAATCTATATCACCAATGGGTCTCGTATAAATAGATTCCAATAAATATCAAATTCCAAATAATAGCAATGATACATTATATGATGAATTATAGTGTATTATCGCGCCATTTGCCGATATAATATAAAATATATATATGGTAATTGTGCATATCAATAATTAATGCAGTAATTGGATAGCATGATAACAACCGGTTCACTAAAAAAAGTGAAGTGTTTGTGTATAGTGATTACAAATTTTGCGATATTTGTATAGAATAATAATAATAATAATACAAAATGCGGTAATAAGTGTATACTCATAATACATTATGCTGTAATTGTGTATAGTCATTATAATACATTATGCTGTAATTGTGTAACATACGTCGTGATGTATGCGATAATAGTATAATTCATTAAAGTTGCATGTCGAGTTCTTTCCCGCCAAAACTAAGCCCAGGCTAAATTTTTTATATCAAAATTTCCAGAAAACTCGATTGTTCCATTCCATAAATTCAGAAACCCGATAAACCTCGCCGTTTCGGCTGTGGTGTGGCAAACGTGTCTATCCCGCGACACCACAGCACTCTGTCGCGGCACTGCTACTTATAACAAAGCATCGCGAAGCACACAAACTGATGACGTTTACCACTGAAATGAAAATTTGTGGTAAATTGATATCACGGCCACGGCTAAGAGACACTATTTGGCAGTCTGGCATGGGTGGAGTATACACAAAACCAATCTTGAATTATTCAAGGACTGATTCTTATTTGTAGTTTGACCTCTTTAGTTTTGGCGGGAAAGAGCTTGACATGCAACTTTAATGTTTATTATTGATGATGTTTCCATTGCTTTGCCCCCTCCAGGTGCCAACCATTACAGAGCTGTCGGTAGGCGTGCAGCAGATGGTGTGTGGTCGTATCGACACCGAAACACCACTAGAAAACAAAACGGTCTACATTTATCACTGCGCTAATCATACAGGTGTGCTAATGATTATTATCTTCTTTCTGTTAGGGGGATGACTCACTGTTGTAATCCGGGTTCTAATCCGGGTCTTAATCCGGGTTCTAAGTCTGATTATTATCTTCTTTCTGTTAGGGGGATGACTCACTGTTGTAATCCGGGTTCTAATCCGGGTCTTAATCCGGGTCCTAAGTCTGATTATTATCTTCTTTCTGTTAGGGGGATGACTCACTGTTGTAATCCGGGTTCTAATCCGGGTCCTAATCCGGGTTCTAAGTCTGATTATTGTCTTCTTTCTGTTAGGGGGATGACTCACTGTTGTAATCCGGGTCCTAATCCGGGCCCTAAGTCTGATTATTATCTTCTTTCTGTTAGGGGGATGACTCACTGTTGTAATCCGGGTTTTAATCCGGGTCCTAATCCGAGTTCTAAGTCTGATTATGATCCGGGTCTGGGCAACTAATCTGGGGCATGTTTCATCCATCCATCCTTCGTCGTCCCGGGAAGTTCTTTGGCCCAGTGTAGCCCTTGTGTGTGCAAAAGCGAGACAAAAGTCTTGTTTTTATAGTTCACTTCTTGAAGAACTGATGACGAAGCAAAATTAAATAGTTGTTACATGTTGTGTCAATTATTTCCGACTCTGATCATTGGTATCGCGTTCATTTAGACGTGAACAAATGGACTCTGACAGGATAATATTATATTTCCTTTGTTTACGTGGGCTTATTTTTATGACACAGTTCATTTAGATAATATATATATCCCATCTGACCCAAGCCAACTTGTTTTGTTTCAAACGTTGGATTATGCCAAAAGGGGACTTACAGAAGAAACTATTACGCGAAATAGCATTGCACTTGATCAAATCTAGCCACCTAAAATGACTTCCGTATAATACGATTTCAACCCATTCATCTCTTATTCTGGTGCAACAAAAGTGCATAGAGCTGATTTAAATTAAAAGTGAAATTAAAGTGACGATACCACCTTTACAGACAGCCTCGCAGAGAGAGCCCTGCTGCAGGTGAAGCTCTACCCCCGCCTGAGGGAGCTCTGTCTCCGCCGGGGATGTGAGCTTGTAGTCCTCGATCCTATGAGCGGGCTGCAGGATGAGTTCGCGTTCGGCCACAGCGTTCTGCCTTTTAGCGTTCACCAGATCAGAGGACTAGCTCAATCTGATAAAAACGTCATCTTCACGGTACGTAAACGCAAATCTACTGAATCTGTCCACATGGGGAGGGAGGGGGGGGGGGTAAGCAACTGAGGTAGTTATAAGCTCCTTATATAAATGTTATGTTAGTTTTAGGTACGTGTCAAACGAAGCTAGCAAGGATCCCTGTGCAAATCGGGAGTGTCAAATTGAGAACCATGTGAGCTTTCAGCTCTCTTTCGTGTGTAGAAGCCTGTATTTTGTGCAAATTGTACTCCGTTTTAGTTGTGGGCCCTCCCCCCTTCCTCTCTCTAAATGCGATTTGTTTCGCGTGGGAATATAATTATGCGAGGCAACTTTGCCAATCGTGGTTCGGCTTATTCTACAGCATACACGTGTAGTGCATTCTGGGTACTATGTTTGTCTTTGCGCAATGTCAAGATGGCGTTAAAGCATGGCGAAATATTCCGTAGAAATGTTATATGATCATATACACAAAAAGATACATCTTCTGAATGTAAATTCTGCGTCATAGGTACCATGGGAATACTACGGTAACCTCCGCAGAACAATTAATTCAACAATAATATAATACCAACATATTTCCCTGAACGCCAGTCATGTTTTTTTTCGAAGATGGTGGATATGTGCAAAGTCATGGTAATGTAGTCGCGATCGGAGTTTTTTTTGTATAAGCTTTATTTCTTTATGTGCGTGCTCACCTCTCCTAATAATTAGGCAAAAAGTGATGAATACATCTGAGTTTCCGTCGCCAATAACCCACTATCCATCCGACCCACTGGTTTAGGTGTTCCTGAACGAGAAATATGGGGTCTACTGGTGCCCTCCGACCATTCAGGATGACTACTTCTCCGACATCCTGAAGAAGGTGACGGAGGATGACAAACGTTTCCTGCTTCAGTGGTATTGCCATGACGACATGAGCCACCCCCCGTGCTACGTGCTGCAGCCCGTGGAGAAGTACATCCCGAAGTACGTCGAGTCGTCGTACAGCGCGTACCGTGAGGGCTTTCGGGAGTGGAACAAACAGCTGATCCGGCTGAGGAATGTCCTCGGACAGGCCGCCTCTAACGAATTCCACAGAACCGTCTGCAAGGCTGGTCAGTTCCAATTCGCCTGTGCCAAACGCGGATCTTTTTTAGATAAGTATTTAATAAGTTATAATAAAATTGCCGTTATAATATTACGTTAATTGCTAGTTATGCAACAACGTAATGACATCGTATAGCGCTTAAGTTAACGTATTTCGTGGTGTCAGGGCTTTCTTTAAGCAATTTGTTTATAATAATAAAATAGTAGTAGTAATAGTTAGTAACAATTGTTAATAATAATAGCGACAATGTGTCCATGTAATTAACGGTAATATGATAAACAATGTCTAAACTAAACCCCAAGCTTATTTCCCTAATAAGCTAATTTGACTGGTTTATACGGTCGCTGTTTTCACGGGCCCTCTTATACACAGCTAATTATTAACCTTGATAAGTAAATAGGTGTGAGTGATAAAATGGTTATTTCACATGAGAAATGATTGACTACTTTTCCAGGAATTGAACACCAGTTGGACGAAGCGGTGTTCTCGTGTCAGTTCCCGCGCGAACAGGTCATCTGGTTGAGGAGAACGTTCAAGAAAGTAGACCACGGCAATGCTTATCTGGGTAGTTACATGGACTTCATCGCTGACAGACTCGACGACAGTGCGCAGACCAGATTAAAAAACATGTCTATACTGCTGAGCGATCGTATGGAAGCGAAGAAAAAGATAGATCTAAATGTCGTCTGGCATGAAAACGGCCTTGACCCCAGGATCTCTGATCATGCGCAGTACTTGGATGAGATGACGACACAGTATGAGCAGGTGTTGACAGAGACGCTAGAGGTGGTACTGGCCAAGAAACAGGAAGGGGATATGAAAAGGAAGAAAATGGTGCATCGAGGTCAGTAGAAGCACGTCACTGATAAACCATCGCTTAGCTTAAAGCAATATACATGTCTTCTGTATTTTTTTGTATTGCCAACTTTTATATGAACGCGCGCCTGTTCGCTTTTCGGTATTTTGTGTGTGATGTCGACCGCGGCTCGCTATCACGTCCGCGCGATATAAATAAACCGCGCAGTTTTATATTGAAATTGTTGTTTTACAGACTCTCAGAGATATCAAAAATTCATGCATCACAATTTTGAGATACTCTTAGTCTTGATTCTAAAATGAAAAAAATCTAAGATGGCGCATGTAAGTATATTGCTTTAAAGCGGCTTAAATCTTAACATACTCTATTTTCCTTGCGCTTCTATACTTCTATTTTTGTTCGTGTTAATATGGCTTCCATGTTGATGTTCTTTGTTGAACAATTGTTACGAGATCCTTTTCGAAGAATCATGCTTTCCTCTTGTTATACTGTATTAACAAAAGAAACAGGTATTAAAAAGGTGTTAAAATAGTCATAGGTCATATACTGCCTTCAGCAGCCGAATCTTGGATACCAGTTGCATGTTCTTCAGCGAGCGAATTGTGTAATGTATTCCCACTCATCTGAGATCTTATATAGCTTAGTCAACCCAAATATCTCTCGCAGGCTATGTTCTTGTGCGAGGGTGGGATTAATAGACGTTAATGTAACGTTACATATGAAACTCCAAAAGAGCCTGAGGTGTGAAGAATTTCTGGGAAATAATTCTTCCTTGCCTTCTTTTCCCCATCGGCTTTTCCCCCTCGAGTTTTTATTACCTGAATACAATTCTACTTATGGTCGGATCTATTTGCCGATGTGTACCCTCGTTTGAAGCGTGAATATAACTATATTCGTTACTAACAATCATCGACTGCAAATCATAATCAGATTCAGCGATAAATCAAATCCGGCAACATATGTTCCAATTCCAGCCCTAACGCGCACGCTGTATGCCGACTTATGCCAAAACACCCACATGTGCCAAAAACTCTGCGCATGCGTGGTTGGCTGGGAGGAATTGCTGGAGACGCTGGAGCGGCGTCTCTTCTCGGATCCGCCGCCAGAGGGCACTGTCCCGTCGCCATTAGTGATCCACGGCGCCGAGGGATCCGGCAAGAGCACCCTCAGCGCGTCTCTGGCGAGGAACTCGAGCACGGTGGAGGGGTGGAGTAACTCGGTCTGCGTCATGCGGTTCGTGGGCGCCAGTCCAGAGTTGGACACGCTGGATCTCCTACTCCACAGTCTCTGTGAACAACTCTGTCTTCTCGCCCATATGCCAGTTACCGCTGTTAACGAGGTAGGTTAATTAACTGCCAGCTGTGTCTGGGATCTGGGTACCATTTTACTAAGATCTTTGAAGTAACATGTTCTGTAATTGTTATATTACCAACCTCTTCGCCATGTCAAATAAGTATATTCTGTCTTGAATTTAAATCCTGAAAGCCTGTGGGCTATCCGGAGAGAAGCAAATTTATTCGCTGGAGCAGAAGTTGGTGGCCGGCTTTATATCCCTGCGCGCCTGTTCGCTGTTCGGTATTCAACCCATACAAATGGCCACATTTCCGATCTCCGGTCTCAATGTGAGTATGGGGGTTGGATTGTTTGGTTTTGTTTTTACCTTATTCATGACTTATCTCCATTGGTGCATGGCCCAGACGCCCCGGGTCAACCTGCAGGGGTTGTTCAACAAGATTCCGCCCTCCACACCGCTCTTGGTGATCATAGACGGTCTCGACCACCTGGTGGACTGTCCGGAAACCAAGGTGCACATGGCGTGGCTACCCCTGAACCTACCCCAGCACGTCAGGGTGGTTGTCACGGCAACCACGGACACCCTGTGTTTCAAGGCACTACAAGTAAGCTATTTATCCTTGTTCAACAAAATACACTTCTCTAAGTGAATTTTCAGGTTGATGATTCGAAATTGCGACTTTTATTTCTTATAACACCAATATGTGGTTAAAGGGTTAATAATGAAATAACAAAGCAGATTAATGACCGCTTCTTGTTAAATGATAGACAGAATGGAGCGACGAGGAGATCTATTTACCGAACTAGCTTTCATGCAATAGATGACCACCAGAAACGAAATTACAAAAAGAAGCGACGCTTATGCTGATGAAGCGATGCTGTAAAGTTGATCTACTTCCTGTGTTGACAGACTTACGTGGCGAACGAGGACTGCATGTTGGAGGTCCCGCCGTTGTCCGTGGCAGACGCGGTCGGGGTCATCACGGACAAGATGGCGGCCAAGAACAAGGCTCTCCCGGAGGAGGTCCATGTGCATCTAGGGCTTGCTCTGCAGCAGGATTGCACGCCGCTGCGGATGTTGTTGTTGTCAACCTTGCTGTCGGAGGAGGCTGCGTACAGGGAGACCAGCAGCGAGGCGTTGTTTCGCTACGACATCCGGGGACTGGTCGGCCACGTCTTCGAGAGCCTGGGACGCCGCTTCGGACAGCAAACCGTCGCCCGGGTGGCCCATTACGTCACTGCCGCCAGGTTTGGACTAATGGACTCGGAAATGGGCGACATCCTGTCATGTGACTCCCAGGTGATGACGTCGGCGCAGACGCTGACGGAGAGCGGGTCGCCTCGGATGCCGAGCTTCGTGTGGTGTTTCATCAAGGATTACCTCCACCCGTTTCTGCTGGAAAGGAGCTGCGAAGGGTGTCTCCTCGTCCGATGGAGGCATGGCATCTTCCCGGCCGTGGTCCACGAGCGATACGCGGCGTTTGCCAATGGGATTCACCGCCATCTGTTGGATTACTTCGAAGGGAAATTCAGTCCCTACGGGCCGCCCAATAATTTATCCGAGAACAGCGGTAAAGGATTGAAAACGAAAAAGCAATTATCGGTGTCGAAAAAAAGCACGATTGGATTGCATTTGGTGCGGAGTCAAAACCTGCGATACGGCAAGCATTACAATCGGCGAAAGCTGGACGAGATTCCAACGTTGCTATGCCAACAGAACATGGTCTCGCGGCTTATCTCGGAGTGTTTGTTCAACTGGGAGTGGCTGTGCGCCAAGATCCAGAGCTCGGGGGTCGGCCAGTTGCTGTTGGACATACGGCTCGCCATGAGGACCAACGCCTCCCTTAGCCTGCGGTGCCTGCAGCGGGTGTTACAGGACATGCAGTCGGTCCTCACCCAGGACGCCAGCCAATTCGCCGCCCAGATGTTCCAAGCCTACAACCGAGGCCGGCTAAAGGTCCCCGCGGATGGGGCGGAGATTCTGCACATCCTGGAGAAGAGCGAGGCCGGCGTGGGGCCCATGCTGGTACGATGCGGCGGGGAACCCCTAGCGAACGGCTCCAGTGAGGCGCCGCCGCAAGAGGCCGCTGCCCCGGTTACCGGGCTGTTCTGGCTCAAGGACGAGCCCAATTACATCATCTCGGTGTCGCCCGCCCGCGGGGAGCTGGTCGTCTGGAACGTGGCCACTCGGGAAGCCGTGCGCACGTTCCGCGGCCTAAACGAACCCAAGGACGTGAAGATGGCTAGTTCCTACAAGGCCGTCGTCCTCTGTAACCGAGAGCTGAAGGTGTATAACCTAGACAACGGCACCGCGCTGGTCACGCTCAAAGGAGTGCTCAATATCAGGATGCCGTACTTCGGTGTGCATGATGAGAACCATACCATTGCCATGGCCCGGAACCGGATGTACGTCAACATGCTGGATAACACCACCGGCGAGATGGTGACCACATTTAAGGTCGGCGAAGACCGTTTCATGGATAGTCTCCAAGTGAGCGATAATGGGGATTTTTGCGTCTGTGGCGACGCCGTGCAAAAGCCATTTCCGCTCTTGGTCTGGGACCTGCACAACCGAAAGTTAGTGTACGATCTGCGAATTGCCGGTCACGAGTTTATCACCAAGATGGCGGCTATTTCGAAGGAAGGTCATTACGTGTTGTGTGTGTGCAAGGTACGTTGTAAAATGTTGTAAAATGGGAAAATGTTGACGACAACCACCATGTCGCCAAACGCGAATGGCGTCAATTGAAGCACAGAGAGTTTTGAGAGTTTTGTTATTACCAGACACCATATTTTTTATGACCGGTGGCTTGCATTAATATCGACACTGATATCGGTAGACTATTTCTTCTCCATAAGAACCGTTGTGAATAGAGAATATTGAAAGAATTTTCAACAACAGGAATGCCGAAAGAAACCTTATTATTAAAATGTCACCGATGTTATTGTCTCTCCAGGAAATAGAGGATCCAGACCCGAACTTTCTCGTGGTCTATGACCTTCAAAGCGGGTCAATGTTCAAGAAGTGGAAGCCGGAGTTTAGCGTTACGAGCGTTGCCATATCAACGCTTTCGTGTCTGGTTGTATCTGGCCACGAGGACGGCAGTATACACGTCTGGAACTTGGTCAGCGGCAACCTCAAGTATGTATGAACCCCAGGTCCTGTTGTATGTAGACTGATGGGAAAATCATGCGAGTCAATGAAGTTAAAAATGGCATTTTTTTTGCTTCTTTTATCATTGTAGTGTATTTTGTCATTTATGTAACGTCTAGATTGCCCTGAAACCCATAGCCGTCGAGTAAGGTCAGCTCAAACAATAATGATAATAATAATAATTAATAAATAACATGAAGTTAACAGATATTTGCAAGAACTTTGATAAAACTTTATTTAAGGAGGTTATCGAAACTATAACGAATACACATGTACACTTGTATACCAACGGCGGCCGCAAGAAAGATAATCTAATGCAATATTGATTAATTAGCGCTGAGAAAATATTATGCGCAATATTGAATTATTGGCTCGGCGAAAATCTAGTGCAATATTGAGTAGTAGGCGCTGCGAAAAAAATCTGGCGCATTACTGATTAATTGGCGCTGCAAAAATCTAATGCAATATTGAGTAATTGGCGCTGCGAACACAAATCTGGTGCAATATTGATTAGTTGGCTGTCTAATGCATGTCTTGATTTTTTTCTAATTTCTCTAATCTGTGTGTTATAACATTGCAGCTATAAGCTGACGGGGCACAGTCGTGGCCCTGACCGGCTGCGAATCAGTGACAGCGGGTGGCATTGTGTCTCCTTCGACAGCACAACGAGGGACAACTCACTTCGCTTCTGGGATCTCCAGGAAGGTAGCTGATCTTCGTTCACTTCTGATAGATATGTTGTCATTTTATTGGCTTTGGCAGTACAAAACTGTACTTATACAAATAAGGTAACAATTAAGATAGGGAAAATGCCAAGCGCAGCTGCAGATATGTGTCATATTAATGTAAAGATATTGAGATGTAATGGTAGGCTCCATTGCGCTGTCGTGTATGTGCTACTGCGTTTTTTGTATATAAACACCAATGTAGCTCATGCTTATGATCTATACACTAATAATACCATTGGAAATGACTACGATAATGCGTTCACGCAAATGTATCTCATTCATTTGATTTATCTATCTATAAATACTATTGGAAATGACTTTACGATGTTGTGTTCACACTAATATAGCTCATTCATTTGATTTATCTATCTATAAATACTATTGGAAATGACTTTACGATGTTGTGTTCACACTAATATAGCTCATTCATTTGATTTATCTATCTATAAATACTATTGGAAATGACTTTACGATGTTGTGTTCACACTAATATAGCTCATTCATTTGATTTATCTATCTATAAATACTATTGGAAATGACTTTACGATGTTGCGTTCACACGAATATATCTCATTCATTTGATTTATCTATCTATAAATACTATTGGAAATGAGTACGATGTTGCGTTCACACTAATATATCTCATTCATTTGAGATATCTATCTATAAATACTATTGGAAATGACTGCGATGTTCCGTTCACCTACATATCTCTCTTCCGTTTCACCCATCTATCAATACCATTGGAAATTGCTTTTCGATGTTACGTTTACGTACATATTTCTCCTTCAGGTGAATGCCTTGCCAATTTGTTCCCGGAAAACGGTGTATCTTGCTGCGAAGTGTCGGCAGATGGCAGCACCGTAATACTGGGTTTGCCCGGCGAGCCAGGAATTATCACGTTTCATGCACCGGGCCGCAAGCCAAGGACACCGATCAACTGTGTCTTCGGCGACGCCTCTCGAAAAGGTCAAGTCTATGACTTCACAGAAAATACGACATAGAGCCCGGACCTAGAGCAACCATTGGAAGCTTTTGAGGTCACCTACGCCACACGCGAAGGTCAAGGTCAACATGCAGAAATTAACACGTGCCGACACTGTACGTGCTAACATGCGAGACGGATGGTCGACGACAGCGGCGTTGATTTGTCACAAGTTCACAAGGTCACATTCAAAATGTGTTCTTCGAGGGCAGTCGTCAGGTGCTGTAATAACGGATCACGGTAAATAGGGAAAGGGTCTTCGCGTTGAACCAGGAATTGTACCGATAACGATTTTCAAAAATTGCCAACAGCTAATCGTGAGTCTCCTGGAAGAATTCCTCGATGCAGTAGAGGAGCTCTAGGTGTGTTTGCATGTGAGACGAGAACCACAGGCAGGAGATCAATTTCGAAATGGATTGCTTCTTCTACCGCATGAATTGTTTGCTTACGGTCGGTGGTATGGGCAACTGTCATTGCCATAATGCCAAGCATCGTTTGACTAGATAATACAGGGGTCTGAACGGCATAAATGGCGACAAGCGACACAGGCATATTAGAAAAAATCGATTTGCCATTGACCCCCAAATTCCGACATTGCGGATCTGAACAAGCGACATAGACACAAATAGTAGCATCTTAGGAAAAACGACACTGAACTTAGCCAAAAAGCCGTACGGAACGCTGAACATTTTGGCAAAATCGACACTGGATACTGGACTCGGCCCTCCCTATCAGACCAGTTAAGATGCTCAGCAGAGATTTACGTCTTCATCCTTTATTGTACGATGTTCGGCACGAAAAGTCTTCGGCCCAACTCTTACCACACCCGACGTCCTTCCACGGTTTCATGAAGGGGATAGCCTGAGGTCTGGGTGAATGAGGCCATCGTCCTGTCTGTCCCCATCTTGGGTGGATTCCCCGATGGCAACGGTAGAAAGGCCTAGTCCCAGGCTTAACCTACGGCTGGACTGCACATGGTGAAGATGAGCGAAGTTCGTTCGTTAATTGCATGAAGTGTATCTCATAGTAGGGGTCTGGAAGGGGCAAATGGAGACACGCGACACGGGTATATTTGAAAAATGGACATTCGACATTGACCCCCAAATTCCGACACTGGGGATCTGAAAAATCGACATCGACACAGATTCTTGGAAACAGCGACACAGAACGTGAAAAATGGACATTCGACTCTGAGAATTTTGAAAAATCGACACTGGACACCGGACACTCCAGACCCCTCATAGTGTGTTTCCTGTGAGTCTAACAAGTCGTCGAGCGCTTCACCTTTGGGCTGAGCGCAAAAGTGTTTGTAACCTAATCTAGAGGGAAAATATTTGTTTTCGGTATGCTATGTGCGCCTTGTGAGAAAGTTGAATGATCGCGTTGGATATGATTTTTAGCGCGTTAATATATACTACTCACAATTTGCTAAGGATCACTTCTATGCAGAGATATCTGACTGTGTAATTCTACTATAACACAGATAAACTTTCCCCAATCTGTGTCCAATCTGTTACTCGTGTGCCACCATGGTCAAGGCAAACGTCTTTGTATTATAGTGGAATTACACAGTCACCTGTTATACACTCAGATGTCTCTGTAATAGAGGTAATCCTTAGCAAATTGTGAGTAGTATATGTAACCCTGAATTAACCGCTCAAGTGGGAGGTCGACTGCACCCTAGGCCATGTCACATTCCTACGTGTCCAGTAACGCATTACGCCAAGGTATTTTTGTATTTATATATTTATATCGAATTAGTATAACTGCAATATTTTCTGCGCAATGAAAATCCCAAAAAGCGTTCATGAAAAAAAAGTTTCCTAGGCCCCCAGGTTGATTTTCTTGTTATAAATGAGATTTAGGAATGATGTTTATGAAGTATATTGTTCCTTTACGTTACGTATAACTAAATGCCTGTTAACATGAGGTCTCATTATTACCACGTTATAACAATGACTAGAATGCTGTTAGGAATTCTTACGTCCTGTAGAAGTAAGAATGCCTCTAATTTGTATTGCAACTGACTGTGATAACAGGGGTAATCCGAAGATTTTGTGCATATTATGACTCAAACTAATTCTTAGCATCATATTATATTTATGCCGGCCGAATTACGTGACATGCGTAAGAGCAGCGACTTGCTGGGTTTGCGCGGAAAAAAACAACACCAAACCATAATCTGGCATGTTCAATGTCATTTATTGAGAAAATGACGAAAAAGGGGTACTTAGCGAGGTATAACAAGACCATATCAAGCGCTACACACCCCATAAACTATATACAAAGCGGGCAAAGATGGGGGGTAAATTGCCCACACAGCCAGCGTGACAATAAAAACAGTGGAGGAGGAGGGAGGAGGCGGATGTTCTAAAAAGGGGGCTGCTTGCGTGGAAGAAGACAAACGACTCCGGCGCAGCCCTTATATAGGCGAAAGGAAAGATATATCAATTCGCTGGTCATGCCCATCGCGTGCGAACAAAACCGTATCTGCAAGACAGTGCATTGTACCAGAATAGCAGGCAGGATGCGCACGGCCTTTGACAAACAATAGAAGAAGCTCACGTATACATTTACCATAGATATAGGATTAACCAAATGGCACTAACAGTTTTCCAGCTATGAAATAAAATACGCATGTATAGGAAAATCGAGCGATGCAATTCGCCTACATAAATATAATTTGGGCCTTGGCCACAATTACCCTGTATTTTTCGGTTATATTGTTATATTGCTGGTAATTCAAGTTAGAAAGAGGTCCAATATATCCCGTGGCTACTGAGCCAAAGAATTAATTCCATTACTACTTACTCAAGCTATATAGCTACTTGAACATTATGATTATTTAATAAACGGTATATAACGCAGCACATTTTGTGATTATGTTTAAATACAACAGTGAGATCTTGGAATGAGGCGGTTTAGGTTATACTGGGCGAGCGGATTTGTTAACAGCGGCATGTTTGTCTCATTCAGTTATTTGTGAGGTTTGCCGCAATGCACAGAAAATATGTTCTATTTTAATTCATATATCAGCTAGGATTAGAAATGCTGAGTTAAAAGACATATGCTTGAACAAATAAAATTTAGTAGTTCCATTGCCGTCTTGGTTTATGCCTCAACCGTTTATCGGGTGTCAACTTAAAGCCATGCAGTGATCACGCTTTATTTTGAATATGAAGGTAGTAAGCTGGGTAACCCGTGTGGAATGTGTAGGTAGTAAGCAGGGTGAGCCATGTAGAACGTGTAGGAAGTAAGCAGGGTGAACCATGTGCCATGTGGAATGTGTATGTAGTAGGCAGGGTGAGCCATGCGCCATGCGGAATGTGTAGGTAGTAAGCAGGGTGAGCCATGTGGAATGTGTAGGTAGTAAGCAGGGTGAGCCATGTGGAATGTGTAGGTAGAAAGCAGGGTGATCCATGTGGAATGTGTAGGTAGTAAGCAGGGTGAACCATGTAGAATGTGTAGGTAGCAAGCAAGGTGAACCATGTGGAATGTGTAGGTAGTAAGCAAGGTGCGCCATGTAGAATGTGTAGGTAGTAAGCAAGGTGCGCCATGTGGAATGTTTGGGTAGTTAGCAGGGTGAACCATGTAGAATGTGTAGGTAGTAAGCAAGGTGCGCCATGTAGAATGTGTAGGTAGTAAGCAGGTTGAGCCATGTGGAATGTGTAGGTAGTAAGCAGGTTGAGCCATGTGGAATGTGTAGGTAGTAAGCAGGGTGAACCATGTGGAATGTGTAGGTAGTAAGCAGGGTGAACCATGTGGAATGTGTAGGTAGTAAGCAGGGTGAACCATGTGGAATGTGTAGGTAGTAAGCAGGGTGATCCATGTGGAATGTGTAGGTAGTAAGCAGGGTGAACCATGTAGAATGTGTAGGTAGTAAGCAGGGTGAACCATGTGGAATGTGTAGGTAGTAAGCAGGGTGAACCATGTGGAATGTGTAGGTAGTAAGCAGGGTGAACCATGTGGAATGTGTAGGCAGTAAGCAGGGTGAACCATGTGGAATGTGTAGGTAGTAAGCAGGGTGAACCATGTAGAATGTGTAGGTAGTAAGCAGGGTGAACCATGTGGAATGTGTAGGTAGTAAGCAGGGTGAACCATGTGGAATGTGTAGGTAGTAAGCAAGGTGATCCATGTGGAATGTTTGGGTAGTAAGCAGGGTGATCCATGTGGAATGTGTAGGTAGTAAGCAGGTTGAGCCATGTGGAATGTGTAGGTAGTAAGCAAGGTGCGCCATGTGGAATGTGTAGGTAGTAAGCAGGGTGAACCATGTGGAATGTGTAGGTAGTAAGCAGGGTGAACCATGTGGAATGTGTAGGTAGTAAGCAGGGTGAACCATGTAGAATGTGTAGGTAGTAAGCAGGGTGAACCATGTGGAATGTGTAGGTAGTAAGCAGGGTGAACCATGTGGAATGTGTAGGTAGTAAGCAAGGTGATCCATGTGGAATGTTTGGGTAGTAAGCAGGGTGATCCATGTGGAATGTGTAGGTAGTAAGCAGGTTGAGCCATGTGGAATGTGTAGGTAGTAAGCAAGGTGCGCCATGTGGAATGTGTAGGTAGTAAGCAGGGTGAACCATGTGGAATGTGTAGGTAGTAAGCAGGGTGAACCATGTGGAATGTGTAGGTTGTAAGCAAGGTGCGCCATGTGGAATGTGTAGGTAGTAAGCAGGGTGAGCCATGTAGAATGTGTAGGTAGTAAGCAAGGTGAACCATGTGGAATGTGTAGGTAGTAAGCAAGGTGCGCCATGTAGAATGTGTAGGTAGTAAGCAAGGTGCGCCATGTGGAATGTTTGGGTAGTAAGCAGGGTGAACCATGTAGAATGTGTAGGTAGTAAGCAAGGTGCGCCATGTGGAATGTTTGGGTAGTAAGCAGGGTGAACCATGTAGAATGTGTAGGTAGTAAGCAAGGTGCGCCATGTGGAATGTGTAGGTAGTAAGCAGGGTGAACCATGTAGAATGTGTAGGTAGTAAGCAGGGTGAACCATGTAGAATGTGTAGGTAGTAAGCAGGGTGAACCATGTAGAATGTGTAGGTAGTAAGCAAGGTGCGCCATGTGGAATGTTTGGGTAGTAAGCAGGGTGAACCATGTAGAATGTGTAGGTAGTAAGCAAGGTGCGCCATGTAGAATGTGTAGGTAGTAAACAGGGTGAGCCATGTGGAATGTTTGGGTAGTAAGCAGGTTGAGCCATGTGGAATGTGTAGGTAGTAAGCAGGGTGAACCATGTAGAATGTGTAGGTAGTAAGCAGGGTGAGCCATGTGGAATGTGTAGGTAGTAAGCAGGGTGAACCATGTAGAATGTTTGGGTAGTAAGCAAGGTGCGCCATGTGGAATGTGTAGGTAGTAAGCAGGGTGAACCATGTGGAATGTTTGGGTAGTAAGCAGGGTGAGCCATGTGGAATGTGTAGGTAGTAAGCAGGGTGAGCCATGTGGAATGTGTAGGTAGTAAGCAAGGTGCGCCATGTGGAATGTGTAGGTAGTAAGCAAGGTGAGCCATGTGGAATGTGTAGGTAGTAAGCAGGGTGAACCATGTGGAATGTGTAGGTAGTAAGCAGGGTGAGCCATGTATAATGTGTAGGTAGTAAGCAAGGTGCGCCATGTAGAATGTGTAGGTAGTAAGCAGGTTGAGCCATGTGGAATGTGTAGGTAGTAAGCAGGTTGAGCCATGTGGAATGTGTAGGTAGTAAGCAGGGTGAACCATGTGGAATGTGTAGGTAGTAAGCAGGGTGAACCATGTGGAATGTGTAGGTAGTAAGCAGGGTGAACCATGTAGAATGTGTAGGTAGTAAGCAGGGTGATCCATGTGGAATGTGTAGGTAGTAAGCAGGGTGAACCATGTGGAATGTGTAGGTAGTAAGCAAGGTGATCCATGTGGAATGTTTGGGTAGTAAGCAGGGTGATCCATGTGGAATGTGTAGGTAGTAAGCAGGTTGAGCCATGTGGAATGTGTAGGTAGTAAGCAAGGTGCGCCATGTGGAATGTGTAGGTAGTAAGCAGGTTGAGCCATGTGGAATGTGTAGGTAGTAAGCAGGTTGAACCATGTAGAATGTGTAGGTAGTAAGCAGGTTGAGCCATGTAGAATGTGTAGGTAGTAAGCAGGTTGAGCCATGTAGAATGTGTAGGTAGTAAGCAAGGTGCGCCATGTGGAATGTGTAGGTAGTAAGCAGGTTGAGCCATGTGGAATGTGTAGGTAGTAAGCAGGGTGAACCATGTAGAATGTTTGGGTAGTAAGCAGGTTGAGCCATGTGGAATGTGTAGGTAGTAAGCAGGGTGAACCATGTGGAATGTGTAGGTTGTAAGCAGGGTGAACCATGTGGAGTGTGTAGGTAGTAAGCAGGGTGAACCATGTGGAATGTTTGGGTAGTAAGCAGGGTGAACCATGTAGAATGTTTGGGTAGTAAGCAGGGTGATAATTATGATGCATAAGGGTTAGTCTGTGGTTGAGTCTGTGAAACAAGAATGTCAACATAAAACTGTGCGGATTATTTTATCGCGCGCGGACGTCCTAGCGGGCTACGGTCGACCTCACACAGAATACCGAACAGGGAACAGGCGCGCAGGGATATAAAACCGGTCACCAATTTCTGCTTTTCTCCGGATAACCCACATGCTTTCAGGATTTAAATTTGCACCGACAGAATATACCGATTTAGCATGGAGAAGAGGTTGCTAGTACAAAAATTACAGAACATATTACTTTAAAAATGGGACTTTTTTTTGTACTATTGAAATTTCACAGTTAAGTGATCCATCGTATCATCCGTCAGTTTAATTTAATATCAAAGGTAAATGTAGATTTTATTGCCACAATAATCGCAATATATGGTTGCAACTTCACATCCGTCCACTCTTCCATCGCCGAACTAAATACAATACAGAGAAATATTCACTTTCAGCATTTATTGAAAAAGCAGTGACCTCTACACGTGAGAGCGTACAGTGTAGACCAGTTACATTTCCCAGGGTATGACTTCCACTGTCTGCAGTATCCATGACGATATTCCCATTGGGTTAAAACACGATCCTATATTCATGCAATTATAGCAAAAATGTACCTTTTCATTTGACATCATAGACAGTCATGTCTGTGTGTAAAATAAATATGAATAAATCACTAAATATTTTACTCGTTTGGGTAGATATTTAACGTTTAGGTTTGAGCTTCAATACAGTGATTAATAACGATATCATTTTGTCATTCAATATGGTGAAGTTCAGTAGTACATGTTTGTGATTCAGCATCGCGTGGTTATCATTGGATGACACATATTTAAGGGAACATTTGGACGTGGCTAAATAGTAAAATTGCACAGATACGAAACTCCAATTTAGATATTTCAACAACATATGCTGTTGTGTCATGTAAATTGCCCTAAAATATAGTCGGTTTTGAAGACGACTAACTTATATAATGTATTACATAGCATTTGATAATGGATATATACAGGCATAATTCGATTTTGTCGTCTGTAATTCTTCCAGAGGAGGCTACATCATTCCTTATGAATAATGAATATTAAAAATACTAAGAATAACAAACTGGTTGAACGCATGATAAGCATGGTATTTGCATAGTATTATATACCTATATTTTTATATTTATATAGTTCAGGCTGAGATAAACTTTTCAGCAGGTTGTGAGGATTCTCTCAATGAGATGGCTCGGAGTAAACCCCTGAGATATTTCTTCAATGGTTAGCATGACTCTGTATTCTCGCTGACAACTCGTGATTAGTCCACGCGAGAGGTAGATGTCGTATCCCAGGTCCTTCAGCGGTACATCTAGGTCAATCTCGTCACGTGACCAAAGCAGGTCGTTGGAGATGCGTGTCAGGACGGAGTTCGTCACCTTGTTTAGCTTCTGTTCGCCACCTGGTGGGGAAAATATAGGGAGAACGTTGAAGGGCATTGGCACGATGCTTTATTAATATTACCCTTCTCGCGAAATATAATGGGAACAGGGAATAATGGTTCACGCGGTGGAGAAGTAGAGGTAAGGACATATTTTTATTGTATGCATATGAATTTTTAATTAACACATTGAAGCAGATTTATTACTGCTTTGGGTCGGTTTAGATTGAATGATCGATAGCTTTTGCATGTTAAGGCGAACCATTGTTTCAGCATAGCTCACACCTACCATTTAGGAACCAACATGGAATATGAACTAAATCGTCGCACTTTGTTAGTATTCCGTTATTAATGAAGGAGATAAAACGTGAAATATGGAGGAAATATAAATTTTGGATTTGTGAAAAAAATATACTGTTTTTAGATCTTACCATCTAAGCGACTGGTGATGAAATGATGGAAACTTGCTTCAGTTCTTGGGCATTGTTTGGCTGCCTGATGCCAGTCCTGTTAGATAAACAGAACAAAATATGATATAACGGATATTGCTCGAAACTACAAAACAAACTAGTACATGCTACATGCGAATTTATGCATACACTCCATGAGATAATCTGTTTATATATACCATCAAGTCATTCGCTCTTAGAGCTATTAGTTTATATTAGACATCGGTCATTAATTGCACGATTAAAACTTCCCATTATGCACGTACTTGGTTATCACTACATGCAGCATGTGAATTCATACACTCACCGAGATAATCTGTTTATATATACCATCAAGTCATTCATACTTGGAGCTATTAAATAGTTTATATTAGCCATCATCGGTCATTAATTGCATTAATAAATAAAACTTCGCATTATGCACGTACCTGGTTGACAACATTGACGACAGGTGGCGCGTCGGTAGCCGTCAGAAGTCGCTCCAGGGCGTCAAGGTAGATCTGGATGGGTAAGGGTCGAATCCCCACGGATTTGAGCAGGGAAGCCGCCAGGGGGACGCTGTCGAAGTGCCCGACACCCTCCACGAGACCCATATGGAGGGCCAGGGCGGGGAGACCAGCGGCCCGCCTCTCCTCTGCCAGGGCGTCTAGGCCAGCTCCCGAGGCGGCCAGCGCAGGCAGGTCCGGGTGGCCCAACATCTGTGCCGAGCTGGACAGAAGGACAAAATGGTCCAAGTGGATCCCTCTTCTGACGACCTCCTGGTGGAGCGACCGGGCCGAGTTAGCCTGGGTACGAGTCACCCGCTGCAGGGCGTCCAGGGGGTGGTCCCCCGGGCTGGCCACCGCCGTCGCCATGGGGCAGGCGGCGTGGAAGACCCCCCGCAGAGGGGGCAATCCGGATCCCGGTCCCAGGCGATCCATGAGGCGAATCACCTGGGACTCCTGGCTGATGTCAGATCGAAACTCGTGGATGGTGACTCCAAGGGAGACCAGCCTCTGGGAGCTGAACCTCTGGCAGACGGTGCTGCGGCCCCGTCGAGACACCATGGCCAAGTGACGGGCTCCCTTGGCGGCCAGCCACTTGGCCAGCTCCTGACCCACCCCACCGTGGCCCCCCAGGACCGCGTACAGCGCCTCGGGGTCGAGCTGGAGTTCCGGGTAGGCCGCCTCGCTCGGACGGAAGTCGTTCGGGATCGTGTACACCACGGGGACCCCCTGAGCCGTCGCCGTCGCCGCCGCCGACGACGCCGCCGCCTTCGACTGCTCCTGCCCCACGATGACGCCATCATGATTCGTGACGTCACGCACGTGACCGGCTTCCAACATGTCCAGCGCCGCCTGGAGGCTAGATCTGGCTAGGCCCGGGGATCGCTGAAGGAGGTCCGGTACGCTGATGACGCACGTCGACACCCGGTCGTCCACGGAGAACTTGATATCTTCCACCGACTTGAAGCTGATCAAGCAGAGCGTGCAACGGTCCGCCGCCAGCTCCAAGACGTCATCGGGGACGCTCATCTCCTGGGCAACAATGACGTCGATTCCCTCGCCTGCCACTGCCTTGTAGAGGTCGCGCTTGAAGGTCATCGGTGTGGGGTCGACCAACTTGACATCCGGGTATTGAGGGGAGAAGTTTTCAGGCCCCGACGCGCAGATGACCTTCGACTTTTTCGTCGTTGCTATGGCGACGCACGCCTGCCCCAACGGGGTCGTCGGGTCGGCGATGTAGACGCAATGCTTGCTCTGTACCTTGGCGACGGCGTCCAGGGCGTAACGAGCGGTCCCGTATGTCAGCCCGGACCTCGCGGCGCCCGTCCAACTCAGGACCTCCGGTTTGCGCACGACGTCGTCATCGGCCTTGCAGACCACGCTGGAAGCCGTCCTCCCATTACCGGTGGCTATGACGTCATCGCCTATGTGCCACGTGGAGACGCCGTCGCCGATTTCTTCCACCGTACCGGCGCAATGGACGATGGGGCCGATGGCGGCGAACGCTCGCACGGCCACGCGAATCTCGCCCGTCTTCAGCGGCCGGTGTTGTATCGCTGTGAATGAGGACTCGCTGTCGGCCATCTTGACTTCCCACGCGATGGGTTTGCTGAAGCGCAACCCGCCCAATCTCCTCACCACAGGCCGGTGGAGCTCTCCGTCCCGCACCGTCACTTCCGCTCGGTCAGATCCTCCGGTGAGCGCCGTGATGACGTCATCAGCCACGTCATCCATTTTGTTCCGGTTGACGTTGATCACGCTCACCTTGTACTCCGCCGTGGCGTTGCTCAGCGCTCGCAGGTACGCCGCCAACATGGGCGCCTCCTGGTGAGCAGGCGTCACAACGACGACGGAGAGTGTGACCGTTACGCCGGCGGCAACCATGTCGTGACAGGTATCCATGACGTCGGTGATGTCGCTGAAATTGACGTCACTTCCGCTCTCAGGCAAGTTTCCCCTCGAGTAACGGATGATTGAATTCTTGGGGTTCCACAAATACACGACAGATGTCGCTTCATCTACGCCCGCTGTTGCCATGACGGCAAATTCCTTGATGGAGACGATGGCGGTCTTCGTCCCCTGCATCTTCTCCTTGATAGTCATGGCAAGCTCCGACTCCTCGCGACCTCGAAGCAGAACACAGGCTCCGTCGCCTCTCGCGATCGGACTTCCCGTCACCCTCTCCTCTCCGGTGACGTAATAGCATGAAATCGGGGTGAATTCTTCCTCACTTCCGGGATGCTCGTACTTCTCGAAATGACACCCGACGATGGTGGTCAGGACGTTTCCGGTTCCGTCGGTGATGTAGATATCGCACCGGAAGTGAGAGGAGTCCCAGTCGGTGAGTCTGGTGTAGATCTGAATCCGCTCGCCGCGAGGCATGTGGGGGACATTCATCTGGAGACGATCGATGCTGCGGACGACGAACAGCGAGGAGGACGACTGGACGAAGGCCACGTGGGCAATCTGGAACGCCGCGTCCAAGGTCACCGTCTGGATCGTCTCGTGCCTGTTCGTGTCCGATGTCAGGATCCCGATAGCCTCTCCGTCCCCTAAGTGGATCTCTTCGGCGATCCGGAAGGATGGACCGTACTGGAGACCCGCTTCCCGAAATCCGTCGTAGATCTCGGAATTTTCCAGCACCAGCGGGCATCTGGATTTGATTGACGTGGTATCGAGGTTGCTGGGAAGTCCGGAATCTCTGTCCGATAGGATTCCGCTGGCGCAGACCACTCCAGCCTTCTGGCTTGTGGACCAATGCTGCCTGGTCTTCACCACCACAGCTCCGTCATCCTTGCTCGGCTCCAACCAGAGGCTCGTGTAATCCATGGTGCTATCCAGACGTCCTGTCGCCGGGTGATTCGGGATCCGGATATCGGTGAGCGTCGGGAGTTCCGCGTCCGTCAGCTCGGCCAGGAATTCTAAGGAAGCCGAGGAGGGTAACACCAGTTGGTCGCGGATCTCGTAGTCGTTAAGGTACGGGTGGATTAACACGTTAATCTCCCCGTGCCGCCCGACGAATGATTTATCCTGGATCCCCAAGCGTCGTTCCCGCATCTGCTCAGATTGCAGCCGGTAGTAGGTCCTCTGGAAGGGGTAGTTGGGCAGGCGGACGTGCTTGGCGCAGTCCCGGGTCAGGGCCGCCCAGTCCATGGGGAAACCCGCGTGATACATCTGAGAGAGTCCCTTCAGCAGGGCCTTCCGATCATCCCGGTTCCTGACCCCCAGCGGTATATACCCGACGGGGCTGGCCGACATGGACTTGGCCGTCTGACGGATGATCGAGAGCAGCGTGGCCGAGGCCGCTACCTCCAGGAAGATGACGTCACTTCCGTGGTCTCGGAAGATGGCTTGGCAGGCCTGGGTGAAGTAGACGGGCTTCTCAATGCTGCGCCACCAGAAGTCGGCGTCGAAGGGTCCGCTGAAGGAATCACCGGTCACAGCTGAGTAGAGCTGGGGTCCGGTTCCGGTTCCGATTTTGGGTTCGTACTTTCCCTTGGTTCGCTGCATGAATTCTCCCATGGCCGGGCGCAGGAAGATGGTGTGGTTGGCTAAAGTGACCCGGATGATCTTCACCTTCGTGGGCATCTCCTTGGCCAGTCGCTGCAGGGTTTCCGTCTTGCCGGACAGCGTCACGCTCTCGGTGGAGTTGTAGCAGCCCACGAAGACGTCATCGTAGTCCTTCACGAACTCGTCGGCTTGCTCCGGGGTGAACCTCACGGCCGCCATCGTCCCGTTGCCCACGACCTTGGACAACGCCATCGCGCGGTGGCACAGGAAGGTCACTGCCTCGTCCAAGGTCAGACCGCCGCTGAAATACGCCGCCGCCATCTCACCCAAGCTGTGCCCGACCAGGAGGTCAGGTTCGATTCCCCATTGCTTCAAAAGCTCCGCCATGGCCAACTCGTGGACGACGACGGCCGGCAGCGTGACCGTGAAGTCATCAATGGTGCTGGCGGGCTTGTCTCCCTTGTCTCCCACGAAGATCCGGTCCCGATCCAGGAAGGAATAGCCGGCCTCTCTCTTCCATATCTGGTCGCAGCGCTGGACCGCGTCCCTGTATACCATCTCCGTGGCATACAGCTGGCGACCCATGTCCCACCACTGCTGCCCCTGACCCGGGAAGACGAAGCAGATCTTGGGCTTGGTGAAGCTACCGGGAGCCGATCCTTCCATGACGTCATCGTTGGCTTTTCCTTCCAGGAAATCCCGTAGCTTGGACCTGAAGTCGGTGGCGGAGTTGGCTAAGACGACGATCCTGTTAGTGTAGTGATCCCGGCGTGTCGCCAACCAGGATACCACCACCTGAGCGTCCTCTTCTTGATTGTCATACTCCAGCCACTGTTCGGCTGTCGCCTTCAGCGCAGCCTTGCCCTTGGCTGACAACGGAATGGCCAGAGTTCTTCCCACTGGGCCCTCCGCTCCAAAGTGCCACCCAGCGGGGAGCTCTGCGGACAAGACTTCTTCGGGTTGCTTGAATTCTTCCAGCAGCATGCTTACGATTTGTCCGGAGAAAGAGAAACAGTTGACGCCTACAAGCATGTTTTTATCTTCTGTGAAATCCTCAGTCTTCGTCTGGACAATTAGTTTTGAATCTTGGCTTTGAATGTCCGGATGCATTTCCTCGAAGTTAGGCTGGCCATAGAATTCCCGGTTCTTTAACATCAGCGCTACTTTTGCTATCTGTGTTATACCAGAAGCCGTTTCTGCGTGTCCGATATTTGCTTTACAAGAGCCGACTTTCAACGGAGCTTTCCGATTTTTCCCGAACACTTCCGCCAACGCCTCGGCTTCCATTCGGTCTTCTTCGGCAACTCCCGCCGCGTTCGCTTCGACGTAATCGACCTTCTCGGTCGGGATCCCGAACCTCTCCGTCATGTCTCCCATCACCTTGACAACGGAGTCCTTATCATGCACGCCCATGCCGAGCGCTTTGCCATGGTAACCGATGGTGGAAGCCCGGATGACGCAATGCACGTGGTCGTTATCCCGAAGCGCATGCGCCAGGGGTTTAAGGACCAGGATGCCGCAGGCTTCGGACCGAACTCGGCCGTCGGCGCCGGCGTCGAAAGGACTACAGACTCCCTTCTTGGACAGCATCTCGTGCTCGCAGTACTGCAGGTGGTACTGCGGGGACAGGATGTAGTTGACGCCCCCGGCGATGGCCGCCTCACACTCCCGGTTCCACAGCGACCACGCCCCGAAATGGACGCTGTGCATGGCGGCCGAGCAGGACCCCTCCACCCCCATGCTGGCGCCCCGCAGGTCGTAGAAGAAGCTCACCCTGTTCGGGGTGGTGGTGTGCGAGCCCCCCGTCAGCATGTAAGGGCTGATGATGTGGCGGTTCTCGGCGTTCATCACGATCTCCTCCCCCATCTTCATGCTGATGTAGGCGACGGTGCTCTGGGGAAGGCTCTCTGGGGTGATGCCCGCGTCGTGCAGGGCCTCTTGTGTCACCTCCATCACCTGGTCGCGGCACGAATCCCATGTATATAATAAGGTGTGCAAGGGCGGATTCAGTGGGGGGGGTCCAGGGGGTCCGGACCCCCCCCCATACTTTTTATTAAGGAAGAATGCTATCTGAGGCGCCGTGTCGCAAGTTTCTAATGGACCCCCCCCCCCAACCGGTCATAACAAAATTGGTGGATCCCCCGGTCGCAATTTTGTTCAGAACCCAACCCCCACTCCAGTTTTTCAATGGACCCCCCCCCCCTTTCGAATTCCTGGATCCGCCCCTGTTAATTTGTGTGCTCAGAAATCAAGGCCAAACAGGCCCCGTCAAAAAAACCTTCCAGGACAAGAAAATAATTGGGGATGGATGATGGAAATATATTTCCCATATGCCGGTACCAGGGCGCGAACCCACGACCCGCTGATATGCCGTTATGATGCACGTGCCAACTGAGCTAGCAAGCGCCCCGATAATATAGCATACAATGTGCTGAAACACAATATCGCTGCAAAGCTTCCTTGCTCAGCAATAACAACATTAATCATAGGTAATACCTATATAGACAAAAACGCAGCGAATATATTTGTAAGTTAATGTCCAAGGTGTCATGGCGGAGTAGAGAGACGGGGCTTTTCACTCGTGCAGCCAAACACCATATTAACAATAACATGTAGCTGATGTCGGCAAACTAAACATACAGACGGATAGCTAATAGCTCATAGATCAATTTGGATACATCTTTGTCGGATTATACTTGTTCAACACCGAGGATGGAAGCCGATTTAAATGACAACCCTGAACAAGCCAGTTGTCCGCCATTACCATCGCCGGATGTTATTCAAGGTGAGATGTGGAAACTCCTCCATAAGCTGGACCAAAAGTTAGACTCTATGAGCAATGAATATTCTATACTACAGAATGAAATCTACGATAAAGATGGACTGATCGAAAGAGTCTTCGCTTTAGACGATCTGCCGAAAAAAGTCTCAGACTTGCAAACTGAAAGGAGCGAAATGCGTAACGAGCTCAATCTACTAAAAGCAGTGGTTATAAAACAAGAGAACTGCATAGTCACTTTGCAGGAGAAAGTTTTGGATCTGACAGATCGCTCGATGAAAAACAATATATTACTACATGGGCACGAAGAAAGGACCGATGAGAACCCTATTTCAATTGTGAGGGCCACCCTAGCAAAACTACAATTAAGCAATGTGGACAGTATTGGCATTGAAAGGGCACGCCGTCTTGGAGCAAGGCGCGCAGGGGGCACAAGGCCTATCGTGGCAAAACTCAGCCGCTACCCTGACGTGGCCGAGGCCCTTCGCCGTGCCAGAGAGGCAAGGTTACCCAATCAAAGGCCTTTTCTGACACCACAAACGCCACGAGAACTGCTAGAGAAACACCGAAAGCTCACAGCAGAGTCCAATTTGGCCAAGCAAAAAGACGCTTCGGTGAAATCCAAACTCGTCGGTGGGGCACTGTATATTAACAACGAGCGGTATAAAGACCCCCTCCCTACCCCAAGACCGAGTGAAATTCTGTCCATTACACCAGCGGAGCAACAAGCAATCGAGGCCATACCCTTGTTGAACGGCGCCACCGCCAGAGACGGCATGATCAAGGCCAGAGCAACCATCGCGACGACCACATCGCTGAACGACGCGCGTATGGCATACAAAAAGATGTTTCTTGCGCCGGACAACATGACGTCATCTCATATAGCCGCGACCGTGCGCTTGTCATCGGCAGCAAAGGACTACACACAAGACAACGGAGCATATGGTGCCAGCGCTAGGGTCCTGAAACTGATGCAGGCAAACTACCCAAGCATAACCAATGTGACTGTGTTCATCGTCGTAAACAACAGCACGGCGAATGCAGGACGAGTGATAGACGAGGCCACCGAAAGAGCACTGGCCGTGTGGGCCAAGAAAGAGACTGTGCAGTGAGCTTTAGAAATCGAGTACACCTCGCGAATTAAGTTCTTGTTATACATTTCAATTTAAGGCAGAGCTAACACTTGCGCCCGTCGACATGTTATTTTATGGGCTGCAACGGGTGAAGCTACACTGACGAAGTAGCCTCTCTTTCTTCGTCACACGCTTTTTGACACCTTTCTTCCTCCTTTTTTTCTCTTTTCCTTTTGCTCTCTTCTTCTCTTGTCATCCTTTTCTTATCTTATAGCTAAGTTTAAATTCTTTTCTGTTTGTTTCCTTTGTTCCTAAATTAAACTCTTTTTTTTCCTTCTCCCTTTATACACTTGTCAATGCAGGTTATTTGTATATTCATCTTCTTCTTTATGGAGACTAGCTTAAATACAACAGTGAAATTGCATGCACGCAAACTTTTCAATATTCAATGTACATTAGGCAATTTGGAAACTTTATATATTTATAATTAATGACTGATACATTTGAAATATATAGTATGAATGTACGGGGCTTAGCCACAAGACAAAAACGTATCGATGTTTTTGAATGGCTACGTGACAAAAAAGCTTCTATATATTGCTTACAAGATGTTCATATTAGTGAGAATCTGAAAGAGACGTACAAGAATGACTGGGGAAATGAATGTATATTTAGCTGCAATTCGACGGAAAGCAGAGGGTGCGCTATAATGTTTTCTAAGAATGCTCAATATGAGGTATTTGACTCTGTTATTGATCCTGAAGGTAATTATATAATCCAAGATGTCACAATAGGTAAGCTAAGGGTTACGCTTGTCACGTTATATGGTCCAAATAATGACCGACCCGATTTTTATGATAGATTTCAAGGACAAGTTAATAATTTCGACAATGCTTCGATCATAATCTGTGGCGATTGGAATCTTGTTCAAGATTATAAACTTGATACGATTAATTATAAGCGAAATAACAATTGTAAAGCTAGGCAAAAGGTGCTAGACTTGATAGAGGCTTTTGAACTATCTGATATCTGGCGGCTATCACATCCCAAAAAAAGGCACTTTACTTGGATTAACCCCAAGAAAACCTCCCAGAGATCGAGATTAGATTATTTCCTTGTAACGCAAGATATTTCCGCTTTAACGATAAAATGTGACATCATCCCCGGGTATAGAACTGATCATTCATGTGTAATACTTAGGCTAAAGGGATCAGAATTTAGAAGGGGGAAAGGCTTTTGGAAGCTAAACACATCACTTTTAGGAGATGTAGAATATGTTAATATCGTTAAAACTTGTATAACAGATGCCATTAAACAATACGCTCAGCCCCAGCACGACATTCTATCACCAGATGTCCCATTCTTTATTAATGATCAGATATTCTTGGAAACACTCAAGATGGAAATTAGAGGAAAGAGCATATCATATGCTTCGTTCAAGAAACGAGAAGATAATAAGAAAGAGAGTAGACTTGAAAACGAAATTAAGGATCTAGAGAGAGGCGATAATGATTGTGGTAATCTGCTACAAATCAAACACAATGAGTTAGAAACACTTAGACTCAGCAAATACAAATTTAGAATGCTGAGGGAAAGAGCACATATATATGAAGAAGGTGAAAAACCTACGCAATTCTTCTTAAATTTAGAAAAACGTAATTACACCAAAAAGGTCATTAATAAGCTAAATATAAATGGAAAAACTATTGCCGATGAAGAAACAATTCTTCAGGAACAAATGAAGTTTTATAAACAACTATATTCTTCGCGCAAGACGGATGCAAATATCGTAGAACAATTTCTATGCCCTGAAAATATCAAACCCATAAACGAATCTCAAAAACAACAGCTAGATTCTGATATAAATGATAGCGATATTAAGGACGTTTTATCAAAGATGAAACGAAATAAAACTCCAGGTTCAGATGGTTTTCCACCAGAATTTTACATTTTTTTCTGGAGAGACCTGGGACATTTCTTAGTAAGAAGTATACACTACGCTGTAAAAAATAAACAGTTATCAACTATTCAACAACAGGGTATTATAACTTGTATTCCAAAGGGAGACAAGGCCAGAGAGCACCTGGCAAACTGGAGACCGATAACATTACTTAACACAGATTATAAAATAATTTCGGGAGTGATAGCCAAGAGATTAAAGGAGGTGTTACCATCTGTGATTAGTGATTGTCAAAAGGGATTTCTTAAGGGCAGATACATGGGCGAAAATACCAGATTAATTTACGATGTTATGTTTGAATTATCCAGGAAAAACATGACTGGTATGCTCTTATTAATTGACTTTGAAAAGGCCTTCGACTCGATAGAGTGGCGCTACCTAAGAAAAGTCTTGCAAGTCCATAACTTTGGTGATAATTTTTTGTCTTATGTCGATCTATGTATGAAAGATTCTCGCAGCTGTGTTATAAATAACGGATTTTTCTCTCAGTTTTTTACCATAACTAGAGGTTGTAGACAAGGGGACCCCTTATCATCTTACTTGTTTCTTTTAGCGATTGAACCACTTTCGCGTGCTGTACAAAACTGTTCATCGTGTAAAGGTATCAGCATAAGAAATATTCTATACAAGATTGGCCATTACGCTGACGACACGTTTCTGCTACTGGACGGCACGAAAGACAGTTTAAGATCAGCACTTACGCTCTTTAATAACTTTGAAAGATGCTCAGGATTAAGACTGAATCTATCTAAAACCAAAGCTGTTTGGCTGGGAAAGAAGCCAAAGTTCAAAGTATGTATAGATGAATCTCTAGAGTGGGTATCAGAATTCAAATTGTTAGGAATCTCTTTCTCTGCCCATATGGATGACATGTATGCTAAGAATTATGATAGTAAACTGGAAGAAATAACACGACTTTGTAATATCTACGCTAAAAGAAAACTATCATTACACGGGAAAGTTACAATTGTGAAATCACTTTTTATCCCGAAATTGGTACATATATTATCGGTGCTTCCATCCCCTTCGAGTGCAGTGATAACGAAATTAGAAAACATCTTCAAAACATTTATTTGGGGCAAAAAATGTAAAATTTCTTTGAACAGATTGGCTCAGGATATTGAATTTGGAGGTGTAAAGTTAACAAACTTGTTGATATTTATTGATGCTTTAAAAATATGCTGGATAAAGCGATTAATCGAAGGTGATGGGAAATGGCAACAACTGTTCTGCAGTGTGGTCTGCACGGAAAAAAACTTATGTTGGGAATTAGACGAAATCTCCCTTAAACACATGGGAGACAAGACCCAAAACCCATTTTGGAAAGAAGTGTTTTACGCCTGGTATAAACATAAACTTGTATTATCAAAGCAAACCGTACCTGAATATCCACTATGGAATTCTAGTTTTATCACATCTTCTAATATTGTTTCGCGTAAACAGGTATTTATCGAACATGGTGTCATGTATGTTAACGACTTATTAGATGACAATGGCTCATTCTTAACTTGGTCACAATTTCAAAAGAACTTTAATATGTCTATGAACTTCCTAGATTACGAAACACTGATTAGAAGCGTACAAGCAGGTTCAATGTTTAAAAGTAATAATCAAGGTTGTGAATGTCTAAAGTCAATTATGATAGTTCCCAAAGTATGTTCTTTTGCTTACCAACACCGTGTACGGACTATTCCATTCACGTGCAATAATGAACAGAGGTGGGAACAAGATCTTAACATGGCAAATATCAACTGGAAGCAGATGTATAATCTGCCATACCTATGTTCAATAGAAAGTAAATTGAGGAGTTTCCAATATTTAATACTGACTAGAACACTGATAACGAAACTATGGCTTAAGAAATGTAATATATTAGACACTGATTCTTGTACCTTTTGCGCGGATAAACCTGAGACAATCTTACATCTCTTCTGGAAGTGTCCGGTTGTAAATGCTGTATGGACTGAGCTTAGTATTGTGTTTGACTCGCTTTGTAATTTCAATGTTGATTTAACGGGACCAAACGTCATACTTGGAAATTTAGCACCCTTTGATAACAAGCTACTGAGTAATCATATTATTTTGATTGTAAAGAGATATATATACATTTGTAAATGCTGTAACACCAATATTTCCTGTCAAGGTGCTCTTTCATTTATAAGATATCATTATAACATCGAAGAACATGTAACGAAATTTTCAAAAGGTATTTTAACATCGCGATATAAACGTATAAAAACGAAGTGGGAGCCCGTAAAATGTTTGCTGATTTCTGTATAAGCTTGTTTGCTATGTATGCCACTTATTATGACTTGCATGTACTTGGATTATCCACATTGATATTGAAATAAATATATATTTAACAAAAAAAAAAAAAAAAATGTCCAAGGAACACGTTATTACTCAAACACAGTACATCAGAGAAAAATCATGTCGTGAGAGAACAATGGGGTGACGTCACCAGTGCCTTTCGGTTGGCATCCGTCCGTTGGCGCAACGAGAAGGATTTGCAGCTTATCTTAAAACATGTTTTACTGGAGTGCCCAGTGCCCATATACTGCATACAATAACAAAACGGACATGTTGTTAATTAAGCCCCTTTTTTGGACCACATTTTTGCATCTCCTGTAGAAGAGTGTGGCTTTAATTCCTGTGTACTACGTCATCAAAGTTTGTGCATCTCCTGTGGAAGAGTGTGGCTTTAATTCCTGTGTACTACGTCATCAAAGTTTGCTCATTATGCAAGTTTTCTACCTTTTGACATGTGATGACACATCTATTTCTCATCGAATTAGCATTTACAGTTAGACAATGTGTCCAGAACGTTTTTACAAAATACATGTATGTGGAAAATCATAATGATTGTAATGATAGTGAAAGTTGCTTTATAAGCAGTTATAAACAGTATTGCGGTTTATTTCGCGACATTTACGCTAATGACTGAATAAGCTTGTTTGAGACCGGCAGAACTTTCCACAGTCATCACATACTGTCGGTTGGTCCTGACTATTTATATGATATTAACATAGATAACAACGTAGTCATTTATGTTAGCACATTTTGTCTTCAAAACGTGACGACCATGTTAAGTTGCCATCTATAAATCGGCAAGAAAATGTTTAGGTATTGACCAACAAGTCAAAGAGTCGACGCTCCAGCCACCGAGCTTCAAAATGAACGGTCGCGCTTGAATGCCCTTAGTTCTGAATCGTTCCCCAACAATATGTTATATAATAACATGACAGTTGTTATGATGCTGCTGACACCAGCCCGTTTCTCTTTCTCTGAAATAAGCTGTGATCCCTTTGTCGGCTGGACATTAAGTACCTTGTTTAAACAAGGTGGGCGTATTGAGTGCCCACCCCCCCCCCCCCTCCCCACGCAGGGTAGCAGCTGACCCAAGTCACACACCATGGTCTCGGCTATACATACGGGTTACATGGCTTAAAGGTACTATTGTAACAAAGGTGGGGGCGATGGGGTTTTAGAAGCGGGTACATATAATGCATTCAAGTGCATTCAAGCTCGACCGGTCAATGCGAACCCCGGTCAGCGCACACGGGGTGGTCGCAGAGTTTTTCGTTGAACTATTTGTGGGGGGGTTTACAGAATATTTTCTTACGATGACAATGTAGGGTAGCGTATACAGGATGGTTTGACATTCAGGACGCTTTAACCACTGTTGGTTATATCGCGTCAATGGAAGAAGGAAGGGAGAGTGGAGCCATGTCCTCGAGGGTAAACCCCTACTCTTTGCGAAGAAGGACATGGAATTTTTACCGAACTATCGACCCACGTGCTGTTAGGCTCTCAGGTGGCCTGAACGCTGATATAAAGGACCCGGTTAACAACGGTTAACTCATTGTACGCACACTTCAGTTGTATGTACGTAGCAATCTGTACGCACACTTCAGTTGTGTGTACGTAGCAATCTGTACTTATGTTTGTACAATTTAGTGATGCTTACGTACATATTATTAAAAGTCATATTATTAAAAACAAATGTTCAAGAAAATTCTTTGATCGTAATCTGTGGTTTTACGACTAATCGAAACATTAATTTATGCAGCCTTGTCGGTTTGCAACTTTACATTTTGTTGTAATGTTCTCTATAACTGTAATGTTGTAAGCTTATATCAGTATGCTTTCCAAGGCTCTTTTTACAGAAGAATCTAACAATATTTTAGATTCACGTAAGCACGTAAGAATTTTGGTCGTAAAACGCCCTGACCGAGCGGATTTTGGCGGTGAAAAAGGTGGGGCTTTACCGCCGACCCCCCTCCCACGCCCACAGCAATGTATTAAGTACCCTCCCCGGGCCGCAGATAAACCCGCCAGCTGGTTGGCACCCTGGCCCCTGCGTCTGGGGCAAGTTTCAGCCAACCCCAATTCCAAAGTCTCAAGACATTTTCTTGTATCACATTTTAAATCTTTCATTATTACCTGGAATTGTTGGGCGTCCATCGCAGCTGCCTCCTTGGGTGACGTTCGGAAGAAAGTGTTGTCAAACTCGAACAGGTAGGGCAGGAAGCCGGCGTGGTTCGAGTTGGTGAACCCTAGCTTGGCCGACCCCTCCCCGCTGTACCACTCCTCGCGGTTCCAACGCTCGTCCGGAATCTCCTCATACGTTGTCAGTTTGTGCTTTAGAATCTCCCGGAATTCCCAGTGGTCTGCCGCTCCCGGCGTACGGCATCCTGGCGCAAGACGGACATGTATAGGGGTTACATACAACTGACATACAGCTTCTTTAAAACGCATGACCTTTTGACCTTTAAATTATTGGGTGATCTTAATTTAAGCTATTGATTTGGTACAGAGTAAGCAACAGATCACAGAGTAGAAGAAAAACACTGCACAAACACACACACACACACACACATAAGAGCCAGAAAGAAAAGCCAGTTAATTTCTATTTTTCTCTTAATGAAAACACAACAGCAGAGAACAGTGAACACACGACTTCGCAATCTTGCGCAAAGGGTTTTGGGATATAATTTGCCGTTATCTTGAGTTTTCTACGGAGATAAATACTATATTTCCATGCTATTGGCAGGGCATGTATAAACTTTTTGAGCATGTCTAAATTACATCCAGATTACATAACGTTTCCGCTACATAGATGGCAATATCGCAGGTTTAATTGTATACAAAATACGTTGTCATACGATGACGTCGTCTCGCAATTGAAGACCAAAATAAGATACCCAGAATGCATTGCGCATGCAATGGCGCCTCACAGTGGAATAATCAGAACTATGATTTGCGAAGTCGTCTATCGCCTCGACGGTATCACTCACCTATGCCCACAATGGCAATGGGAAAGAAAGTTTCGTCATCCTCCAGTTTGGTCAGTCCGTACTGGTTGACGTCCGCTCCGTCCACAACCTGCCAACCGTTGGACGCCTATAACGTAACGACACTCATCCCGATTAGTCGCCACGTAAAACAGATTTATATCAAGTCATTTATATGAAAGATGAACACCTCCCGGTCCGCCACATCGAGGGATACCTGGGGATCGTTTCACTAACAGTTACGAGCTCGTAACCGTATGTTTCACGTGCTAATTTAACGACAGATGGTAACTTTACGAGCAATGGCACTAAGCGTTATACTGCGATGCTCGGGGTGCAGCCGTCTTCGTGCAATTTATTTTTCACCAATAGTATTCAAAAACATGTTTGCTATATACTTAGGATAAATTCAACATTTGTCATTCCTGTTCGAGACAGCAAATACATTTTTTCATTTTACGTGAAAAAGTTACGAGATTTTAGTGAAATGACCCCCTGTATAAATGGATGCGTGTCCACTGGCTGATGATTCACCATATTGAATTTCCAAATATACGCCTACCCTACGATAACTCGCAAAGGTTTTGAAAATAATTTTAAGCAGGATTTTCCTCTGAGCGTTCCTGACCTGGTTGATACACCACGAAGAGCACCAAACCCAACGCAATTCTTATTTCACAACCAGCCCTATTATATCATGGATAACTATCTGGAAAGGGTAAATAGCGATGCCCGACATTGGCATTAAACATTCCGACGCCGAACATTTTAAAATTCCACACTGACACAGTTTTAGTTATTTCGCAAAAATTGGACCGCTTGTGACATGGATTATTTTACAGCTGTTCATGAATATGTAGAAGATAGTAATTGCTTTTTATAAAATGTCTTATCATCCAAAGGCGATAAAATCTTTTTGATTGCTTGGGTGAAACATTGTATTGTTGGGAAATACGGTATAATTTTCAAACCTGTTTATACTGGTATGTTCATTTATATATGATTCTATGCTTCAATGTATGCTTCTACATATATACACATTATGATATATTAACACAATTTGTTTAATTATGAGTGCAACTTTTTTGAAAACCGATCAAGGAAATATTTTGCTTGGTAGCTATAGTCTACCAGTTGTGTTAGCTTAACAGGATTCTCGGTTTTCATCACAGTTATAAATGTTTGCCTACTGCAATTGGATGCATACTTTAAATATATATTTCGTAGGTCCTTATATAAGTTACAAACACAGAGGAAATTATTTTCTTCTTCAACGTAACCATTTTTATATTACTAAACCTATTATTTACATTATTAAAGCAAGAAATGCTGCTTTAAGCTTCACCTGCGTACGAGAATGTAATTTTTGTTGTGATGTGTTTATCCAAAGTTAAACGGGCCATTTATGATAAAGTGTCCAATTTTGTTATTAGTGAAAATAAAAAGAATAGAAATGTTATGGACGGATCTTTTGCTGGTCTTTTGCCGTTGCAAACCTCTTCTTTCGCTATCTTATGTTACCAAACTTGGTAATTTAAAAGTTTAATAAAGATATTAATAATCCAAACGTGTCTGAATAAATATTATGGTAAAATATTGCGATGAACGGACAAACCTGTCGGGATACGTTCGCCATGATGAAATTACTTCGGATGGGATACCTCTCTTGTGATCAGTGCGTTGGTTTGGGACGTGGCGTCTGTGTAAGTACACTTGGCGGAAGCAGCCTGGTAGTGACGTCGGAATGAGCGTGCAGCCCCTTTTATAGCGAATTGCCTAGACGTCTCGTTGCGCCCCGCCCCTACACTACTACTGGTGCCACAGAGACGTCTCGTGGGCCCCTATTCTATGGTTCCACCTGGGTTTGTTATGTCAGTGTCTCACGGTTGTGACAATGCACCCAGATACAATTCATCAATTGATAAATTGGGATCGCTGACGGGAGCAGATTTGTTTTGGGCTAGAGGTCTGTTAGCATACGGGTTGATACAATGTGTAGGGCTGGTTAGCCCCTGTTCGTGTTACCTTTTACGTGAGGGAAAACATCGACAGGTCAACTTTTTAAGGCGATCCAGTTAGTAGACCGATGCAGGCTCCGACACAAAGCCCCGCCCACGCTTGAGTCTTTTTTCCTAACTCGTGAGTATGAAATTGACAACCATAGCTGATGTATAGGTACAAGTGAGAAGTGATCATCTCCGAAATTGACAAGAATGAGTACAGTGTGCGCCACTTAATCGCTCTTGAGTCCTTTTTCATTAATCGAGAGTGTGTCATTGACAATCGTCGCTGATGGTAGGTACAAGAGAGAAGTACGTATAGTGCAGTCCGCTTTAAAATTGCAACTTCTTTGATTACGAACATGATCGTATTGATCAAAAGAATAACAAACTATGTGGATTGTGTTATGGTACAGGCTGTTAATCCGGCGATAACAAGAAAGCTATAAAGGTGTTAAGTGTCAGCTGATTTTCAGCGCATTGTCTCTATTTTCATTTCTTTATTTTGATTTTAGCTTTATTTCCCGTCCGCTTGGAAATAAAATAAATTTATTCGCATGCGCCATATAGGTATTGGAACGGCGGCGCAGATATAACGGTGACGCAATTCGCACGGAATCGCCATATTGACGCCAAAACGAGGTTGTGCCTGCAAACACACAACTGCTTGATTCGTCCAACGCGTGTGTGTCTTGGAACAAGTACATGTGAAAAAAGAGGGTCTTTTGGAGCGAGTATATTTGAAAAAGGGGGGGGGGGGATATTCCATGCGGGCATGCAACAAGGGTCAATTCACATGGAAGCCCCCTATAATTTTTAAATCGCTTTCCACGTTAGCTAGGATCTTTGTTATTGTGCTGTAATATGTCAGTCTATATACCTACTATTGTTTTCTTTTTAATTATGAGTATCTAAAAGCACTATAAACAGGGTTCCTAGCGTACTTCACATGTTTATGCGAAACCAAACTTGACAACGCCCTGTCTCCGAGCATGGCAACTCCCTTTCTCGGCCGATGTCTTCAAATGACAACGCCGTTTCGGCGATGCTGACTACAAATGGCAGCCACATTTGACGCCATAATTTGTTACTAATTACTCAAATTAGTTTGATATTATTCACCTTAGTAAGGTGGATGACCGTGGGGCGAGAAAATCGGTAATGGTGTGTGTGTGTGTGGGGGTGGGGGGGGGGGGGAGAGTTAGTGATTCAGTGCATTAAAGAGAACGAACTTTTTAGTGACTGAACATTAAAAGAGAAGGAATTGAATTCTATTATTGGGATTGAGAGATGTAGGCCCTATAAAGCATTGCAAAGGGATATGTTGTCATTGTGACTAAATTTTGGATTTAAGGGTGCAAGAGAAGGGAATAAGGAAAATAATTCTTCGTGACCCGGGAAATAGGGTATTTGGGGTTTCTTGATTTTCGAGTATTTTCATTAATGGTAAACAGAGCATTGAAGGTCTGCCACCTGCCACTGATGGCGTCTCCCACCCCTATCATCGCGGTTATAATAAATAGCGCCCTGGCTGCCCTATAAAATTGGCCGGCCATGATGTATACAGGCCAGTTGATCTGTCGGCATGAGGGATAATTCTGAAAAAAAATAACGATCGCCCCTACCCCCTCACCGCCACTGCCACCACGAGAGAGGGGTGGGCAACGATCGCCCCCCCCCCCCTCGCCACCCCACCCCCTCTCCCGCGCCACTGCCACCATGAGAGAGGGATGGGCACTTTATGTATTAGTGGCATTCTATACAAATCGGTTGAATGTACTGCCATACCCTGATAGCAAGATCGCGGCGTACACCTCCTCCCCCCCCCCCTCTGACGATCGCCCCTACCCCCTCACCGCCACTGCCACAACGAGAGAGGGGTGGGCAACGATGGCCCCCCCCCCTCGCCACCCCACCCCCTCTCCCGCGCCACTGCCACCATGAGAGAGGGATGGGCACTTTATGTATTAGTGGCATTCTATACAAATCGGTTGAATGTACCGCCATACCCTGATAGCAAGATCGCGGCGTACACCTCCTCCCCCCCCCCTCTGCGCCACCGCACCCCTCCCCCCTCCCTCCGCTCCCCCCGAGTCACAGCTCACGGACCCCCATTAGGTGAGGTGTATAGGTAAGCCACGTGCCACAGCGCCCACATGCTCTGGTCCAACCGCTGTCACAAGCCTAGCTGCCAGCCCCCACGCCACACGCCACGCCTGCACATTCCGGCAAGTAGTCATCCACTGAACGTAAGTGATTCAATAATAGCTTCATTACTCCAACGGAAACTTGTTGTACTTATCATCGAGATTTCCGTCGCAGCTTGTCGTAGGCAAGTTACATAACTGGTAGTTTTGTAATGAGCGATGCGAAGTGTGTACCCGGGAGTCTGTACGAGTGATTAGTTAACCATCAGCTGCATGGTGACACTCGCTCTATGTCCTCACGAATACATAATGTGCCGCATCCCGCAGGCTCCTGACATATATATATAGGGGTCTATATGCAAATGGTAGCGGCAGTCATTATTGTAATATACAGCATGCATATATCCTACAAGATAGCGACCCCGTTTTAGTAATTCGCTAGCTTGCAATTACAATTTAAAAGAATAATCATGATCTGCGTCTTTATAGTTAGCCTGGAAATCCAAACATGTCTTTGTTCTCATGGAAAATTGTTAGCTTTTGTTCTATTGTTTTATAAACTATATCACGATTTGGCCTATTTGGAGAGAAGAACAGTTTTCTTGGTCCAATTGGCCCTTAATTTGCACAAATCGGCTTATAATCACCATTAACATCATCACCATATGCCTTTTACCCTTTGTTTACTCTTTACGATATAACCACAATCCGTAATTGTTACATCAATTTGCAAATGTAGACGTCGGGTGAAAATTTCAGTTGTCACTGAGCGATAATGGAGGGTGGACGGAGCAGCGACCCGGCCGAGTGGGACCCCATGTATGGGGAGGTGAAGGGCATGCACGTGTGGCGAGACATGCTATGCCTGCCATGCATGCCCAAACCTCTCATGGACGACGTCGTCGACAACTTCCACTTCCAGGAGGGTGACGTCATCCTACTCAGCTACCCACAATCCAGTGCGTTTTGTCGTCATATTGTTTCTGACACTACAGATGATACTGACAGTGTTCTCATTAGCCTGGAATCTGTTAGTTTGTCAACAGGATGGAATGAGGGATGATTTTGTATGATCTATAGTTTAAAGTTTAAAATAATAAATTGCATCGTAAAGAGCATCTTATGTTGACAACAGGGTTTTTTCGGTAAATAAATAACTGATTTTGTTATCACCGTTGTGTATTTAAATGAGGTTCACAACAGCGACGCTAATGGAAAAGACTTTCATATGCCGGTTTCTGCTCCATCTAAGCTTGATCTTCATACAAGATATCCATTAAAACAACTTTAATGCCTCTGTTTCTAGGCTTTATTTGGATACAAGAAATGATCTGGCATCTTCACAATCTGGACACCCTAGACACTCCGCGAGATCAGAAAGTACCTCTGGCATTCAGGGTCCCCTTCCTAGAACACTGCTTCAAGGGCAAAGACATCTTCAGCCTTATGGCGGAATATAAGGGCACTCGAATCATCAAGTCCCATTGGCCCTACAAGTACGTGTAGCTTTCCGTGTGCCCAACGACCAGGGCTATAGCCTCGTCTGTTTATTACTATAGAATATTATTACGCATGAAGGTATGGTATAAACTTTATTTATGTAACGAGGTTAGCGATTGTGAATGTATATATCAACGAATACAATATATATATAAATATATATATATATACATGTATATGTACATTAACGATCGATATCGTGGCCGTGGTTATGCGGGAATAATAATGGATCCCTGGGACATACACATGCAGCACAATAACGGATCCCTGTGACATATACATGCTGCACGATAACAGATCCCGCGCGCACTGCTCCGTAGGTTGAAGTTTATCGCTCATTGCAGTAACTTTTCTCACAACTTAATCCACAGATTGCTCCAGAAGCAGCTCCAAGGCGTCGAGGACAAGGTCAAGGTCATCCTCTGGACCTTGAATCCCAAGGATACAATGACCAATTACCATGACAACTGGCTCACTCAGGGATCGGCCCATTTCAACTTCCCGCGCGTGGAGTGGAACCACTTCTTCCAGCTCTACCAAGAGCAGAAGCTCTTCGAAGGCGATTGGTTCGACATGAACTTGAGCTGGGTCAACAAGATGGGCGGTCGATCCAACTTCCTGCAACTGTCTTATGAAGGGACGGCGGAGAAACCCCTCGCGGCGACCGTGCGCCACCTAGCGGAGTTCTGTGGCGTCACCGTCAGCGACGAGGAGGTTGAAAAGGTGTTGAGGCTGAAGGAGTATGACGTACCTTTCGGGTGGAAGCGACTCTTCAACGACCAGCAACGGGAATGTATCGAAGAGCGATGCCGCGAAGAACTGAAAGATTCAAGATTAGAGAGATATGGCCTTTAAAATAATTCCATTTATTTTTGCGAACAAATAACGTTATTTATTTAAAGTATGGATGTTGATAATATCCCTCTTGTTGGCTGGCTAAATTTGGAATTTAATTTACGGTATTTTGTATGAGACAATGTTCCGCTTTCGGGCGCAATAAACCATTTTTTCTTCTCTCAACAATTGTTTTACTTCCGTACAATCTACTGTGCAGAATTGATCAAAATGCAGTTCAACAAAATCATTTGAGTTTTTGCAGATGACTAAATAATTAAAATCGCGATATCAGCAAGAACGTGTGAAGAAGGATAACTGTTATTAAGTTATTAATATTAATAAGAATTGTTGCTAACTTCCGCCTCGGATATTCTGTACGCTTACAAGTTAACACCTGCATTACGCCACACCGTATTCAGTTAGTCTGGCACCTTGAAACTGTGATGAAACTTATAGCAACGAACTTCCAATGAAAAACAAATAATGAATGGTTAAGGCTGGGTAGAGCAATGGAAGAACAAGATGAGAGTATAAGCGTGCAAAGATTTTATGGAAGAGAAATACAGTTCAATACCGGGCCCCTGAGCAACCACCTGACAGTTGAATAGAGTTGTAAAAAGATATAAAGACGATTGCTTACGTAATTGCTCTGTTCGTAAAAACGCTTGCGGAAAGAACTTCTTCAAGAAAACAAAAGAATTGCGGATTATTCTTGCCGACTAGTGTAGAACGTGCCGAGACACTGAAAAAAGCCCCAAATCTTGTAAAAATCTCCAACATGCTTGGGTCTACCTAGCAAGTGGGATAACTAAACCTCTAAACAAAAAGTGTTGTCCCAGTTAAAACAGCACCGGTAGTTGAGGGGGGGGGGGGGGGGTTGTCACTCAATGGCTGACACGTCCTGTGTTGTTTAGTGTCGTTTTTTTTTCTAAAATGCCACAATCTGGTTCGATATCGCTTTTTGGCTTAAACATGTTTTTATTTGGCAATTGGAAAGCAGGCAAAGCCTATACAAATTCCGCTTGCTTGTAAAAAAAAAAAAAACATATATTACTTGAAAAATAAGAAACATATATTACTTGAAAAATAAGAAACATATATTACTTGAAAAATAAGAAACATATATTACTTGAAAAATAAGAAACATATATTACTTGAAAAATAAGAAACATATATTACAGGCAATCAACTTAATAAACTTATAGAATTAGTTCACTAAATGACACACTGCGATGGGATTTGTTGGCTCTCTCTGTGCATCGTAGTATGGCAAGTGGAAAGAGAGTTCGTAAATATACGCGTTTCAACTAGCAAAACTAGGGGTTAAAACGCCTTGTCTTTTCAATATACACATGTACAGCTTTAAATATTTCTAAATTTTCTTGCAAAGTTAAGTTGGCATTCCCGAATAAAATGGTTCCGAGTGTAAAACTTGTAATTTTCATTACAATTTGCAATAATCTGTCGCGTATGATAGTATACATCGGGCATTCTAAAAAATAGTGAGTGGTATCTTCACGAGGTGCGCCACAATTACATTGCTGATCATTAATTATACACATATCAAAAAGATGAGCCCTTAACTTACTACAATTCATTCTCAGTCGCGAGTGTACAACGTTCGTGCAACGCCGGCCAAAGTTAAATAACTTGGTAGTCTCCCTCTTATGACAAATATCCTTATTCACTAAGGCCTGTTTGAAAGTTTTATGGTCGCACATGGATCTTATATTGATAGGTAGTTCATTCCAGAGCCTTATCACACTTGGTAGAAACGAGTTGTAATAAGAGGAAAGTCGCGCCTTAACGGTCGTGACGTTCAAAGGCAGAACCTTTTTCAGAGCCTTATCAATTTATTAAATACGCCCTTCACGGGACCCTTCACCGCCCAAGTACTGACTACAGTGGCATTCATTATAAAGCTATTATTGAAAGAGCTTACCCGTCTAAATCATATAAGGGTGTCACATGAGAACGATAGGGCTATGCCCCTGTCCCCCACTCCTCATGTAGAATTCTACTGGTCGCTACGGCTACGATGCATACGGGTGGCACCACTCCACCCACACGCCCCGCATCTGCCCCCCCCCCCACCCCCCAACCCCAAACCAACAAATCGACCCCCATCCCTTACCTGAATATCCTACCTATATCTACGCGCTTGGCTTTAATTTACGTTATTGCTGCGGGTCCAAGGAGTGCGACAGACGGAGGTTACTCGGCCGAAATTACACCTTCGCTTATAGGCTTGCAGGTTATTCGGCCTGAATATCGCTTATATTCAGTTTCAAGCGCTCTGGTGATTCAACCGAAGTTCACAGAACCTGCGTTTTCAAAGACAATACTGTGAGTACATATATATTACAATATTCCGTCAATATCATAATTGAAGATATTACGTATGAACCGCCCACCGCGCTCTGTAACAGTTCGGGCAATGTTTAGCATTTAGCACTTTAGAGAGTCAGTTTAATAGATTGAACAAATTGCTTTCAAAGTATCAGCTTAATATTAATTACAGTGACAAAACCTTTCAGCGACAGTGATGACTATTGTAGAAAAAAAACGTTCTGCTCTATGAATAGGATACGTAAGCCGGGGGGGGGGCACTACATTACTGCAGTGGTGGGGACGTGCCGCCCATGCTATAGAGGGTATGTGGAGATCGAAACAAAAGCAGGAGATTGTGGTCAATGACAGATAATTTTTTGTTGCAAGAGGCATCAAACACAGACACTGACAGGCAATGTATCCGGAGGTTAGTTATTTGAACACTTTCAATATAAACTGGACTATATAGTCAAGAGCTGCCAATTTATTTTGAACACTTTGAAGAGCTGCAATTTGGAAAAAAACAATCAGTCTTAGACGGGCACATCGAGAGAAATTGTAGATTTCTGCTCCGGAGATCGCTAAAAAAAGGCGAAAAAAAAGTCATTTGGGCGGCACATATTTATATACCTAGCTACAGATAGTGCTCACCCCCCCCCCCCCCCCAGCCCCCCGCCCTCCCGAGCTCGTAAGATACTCTGCAACGTTGGTGAAGCTTTGTTTCCACTCATTGCTCTATGTATTATAATAGATATTGCTGTTGCTACCTCGTCATCAGTCATTCACCTGTATTTAGACATTGCGAGCCCTAACATAAGTTTGTGGTGTCTTAACTACGCGAGGGCGATGTGCCTCCACTAGACCTCAGAGTTTGGGAGTTTGGGATTTTAAACGGCCCCGGTTGAAAATTTCAGTTGTCACTGAGCGATAATGGAGGGTGGACGGAGCAGCGACCCGGCCGATTGGGACCCCATGTATGGGGAGGTGAAGGGCATGCACGTGTGGCGAGACATGCTATGCCTGCCATGCATGCCCAAACCTCTCATGGACGACGTCGTCGATAACTTCCAGTTCCAGGAGGGTGACGTCATCCTACTCAGCTACCCACAATCCAGTGCGTATATATATGGTTATTTCACTGTATTACTTGGCCATGCATGCGTTTGGTCAAATCGTATTGTATTTAAATTTAACGGGCGTCGCAAACAACTATGTTTAACACTGGGTAAGAAGTACTTAAAAATGAATTGGCGCCGAAATGCTATTTTTTATTCTAGGTAAGAAGTACTCAAAAATTATCTGTCTCTTAAAATGTTTTAATTTTAAAGAAATACAATATAAAACGAGCCACCTATTGTGAAGAGCACGCGCTGCATGTGGCCTCTGTATACTGCCGCACAGCGTTAACATTGATGGACGCGCTGACCCGAGAATAGCTTCGTGAGGGACCAACTGATTAATCAAGGCGATAGGTTAAACTCTGGATGCTTTTGCAGGTTTCTTTTGGATTCAAGAGGTCATCTGGCACCTTCACAACCTCGAGGCGGTAGATGTGCCGATCGCACAGAAGCCAGCCTTGGCAACCCGTCTGCCATTTCTCGAACACGAGTTCAAAAACGCAGACCCCGTCAAGATCCTCAACGCATACAAATCCCCTAGACTGATAAAATCCCACTTGCCATACAGGTACGTCCATTGATTCGGTATCACATCAGCATGATGCGTGTATATTATGGCCGTAATGCAAGATTTATCAAGTGGTTCACAGTTAGCTCGAACTACTACCCCATTTTTTTTTTAGAAAAGAAAATGTTTTTAACTAGAGAAGTTTGTGAATATCGATATGTCTTATAATTATTTATAGGCTGCTGGAAAAGCAGCTGCGCGGCGTGGAAGACAAGGTCAAGGTCATCCTATGGACGCTGGACCCAAAGGATGTGGTGCCGAATTACCACAATATGTGGAATAACGTAGGGGCCGCCTACTTCAACTTCCCCCACGTCACCTGGGAGCACTTCTTTAACCTCTTTCGAGAAGAGAAGCTATACGAGGGGGATTGGTTTGATATGAACCTCAGCTGGGTTAATCGAATGGGCGGAAAATCGAACTTCCTGCAGCTGTCCCACGAAGAGACGAAAGCTCGACCTCTCGCCGAGACCGTGCGCCAACTAGCGGATTTCTGCGGAACGACAGTGACTGATCCGCAGGTAGAGAAAATCCTCGGGCTGAAGGAATACGACGTTCCTATTGGGTGGAAGACGTGCTACAGCGATGAACAGAAGCAGTGCGTGGAACAGCGATGTAGAGAAAAACTTCCAGGAACAAGCCTAGAGAAATATTGTGTTTGAAAGTTGTTGAATATCTACGTGAATTTGTCTTCGCATATTATTGCCGCCCTATAACTTTGTAAGAATAGGAGATATTCAATATGTCAATTACTTATTATGTTACTACAATAAAATATGTGTCTTGCATGAATTTGTGTGGTAAGACTCTTCCTCGTATAATACTTGTCTTATGTATTATGAGACACAATAGACTAAGTATTTGTGTAACAAACAAAAGCAGTGTTAGCTACACATTCTCTTACTATGTACATTTACTCCATATTTCACAGCATAAAACCGCTCTAAATAATTTGTAAACACAGAATAATTTCTTGTGTATTGATGAGCCATGATCACATGTTAACAATTTAAAATAATAATACAAATACTAAGAAGATATATTCACGTTAGAAACTTCCATACATCAGAAGAGCTTTGAACACATGTTACCATCTTATAATAATGATAAAGTAAAATGCAGAAATATTAACTTTGGACACTTACATACACTCAGAAGAGCTATGAACACATGACAGCAATTTCAAATAATCATAAAATTAAAAAAGAAAAGAAATATTAACGTTAAAACTTACATACATCAGTAGAGCTATGAAAACATGTTAGCGCTTGACAAATACGTAACCTGGAGAGCAAGATTCCGTTACAATTATGTGTAAACATGCGATCCGGCCAGGCCGCTATAACCAAAACACCTTACTCGTTACACTGATTAAGTTGCATAGTGAGTATTTGGGAATTCGCCTGCCTCTGAACTCATGAAAGCCTGCTCCGGGCCGATTTGTTTGTAATAACACCTTTAAACCTCCGACAGGAAGTCATTAATGTTACCAATGTTACGGAACACCTTGCCGAATTTATCATTCAGTTCGAAAGGACTCCATGCATTCATGGCGTCCAGCGTATAGACCCCAGGGTTCCCATCATGCCTTGCGCTGCCCGCTCCGGGTGCCAGGGTAGGCTGAGGAGTCACGTGACTCGAAGCGCCTGTCGGATTGACAGGGATGCTAGAAAACCTGACGCTTGGGTCATTTTGGAGGTCGTCATGGGATGATATCGTCTTCATCACCAACTTCTCCACGTCATAGTCCACAGCTAGATATTCGCCTGATGGTAACAAATATAATAATGCATTCATATTTATCCACGATTCAAGATTTTGAAAAGCAGGGGGCGGGGTGGCACTTTGGGTGGGTTCGAAAAGCGGACGACCTGTGCGGAAGGAGGGCTGTGCATGGGAAATATTACGAGCGGGGAGATCCCCCACGGTACATATCCCATTGCGTTGAGGGGCGGGGTGGGTGGGGTGGGGGGGGGGGGGGTTTGCCGTGTAAACCGGGAACGATAAGATCATATACTCTCGTGCCATGTTATGTAAACAATCATTATGATTCGAAATATCTACTCCGAGGTAGCCTTGTTCATAGTCAAGGCAAGACAATGCATGATACAGAACGGTTGTAGTGCGGTAAAGCGCGGTACGGTACAGTAATGCCGGGTTTACTTCTACAATCGTAACAACGGTCGAACCATTGGTTGGACAACAGTTCACGCGGTCAAACCGTGTACCAACCGACTCAACAATGATCACTACCGCCACCTAGCGAACATACCATTAGAGCAGCATTCATAACGTCATGCATGCAAACCACACTGAAGTTCATAACCGTCATAATGCAAAACAATATCAACGTCAGCAACTCAAACGCTGATTGGCTAAAATGCTCGACGCTGATTGGTTGACAATTCCCAAATTGTGAAGTTGATCAGAACTTCGGATAATGCGCTGAGCTTACAATGCGTGGAAACCCAGCCTTCCAATTGCACAGTTGGCCGAAAAGTGTATTTGTTGCAATGAACTGTACGACATATTGCATCGTGGGAACAGGGCATAACAAGAGAATTGAGCATGATATGGTGGACTAGCGACGGCGGGTGAGAGGCGCACCTTGCTGCAGGACGGGCTGGAATGCCCACGAGTAGCTGATCTTCTGGATGAAGAAGCCCGCCTCCTTGACCATAGTTGTGGCTCCTTCCGGCGGGTCATCGGCGATGGGCTGTGGTGGGGGGGGGGGGGGGGTATAGCAAGACATGTTATACGTACATACATTACCGTATACATTCCAGACACGTACCAGACCTAAGGTCTCGCAATACTTGACAGAAGGTCAATGGTAGGCCGAAGGACTCGCGAGACTACGCCGAAGGTCTCGTGACACCAGGCCAAAGGTCTCGCGGCCCCAGAAGTGTCGCAATACTGACCGAAGGTCAATGCTAGGCCGAAGGACTCGCGACGCTACGCTGAAGATCTCGCGATACTTGGTCGAAGGTCTCGTAACACCAGGCCAAAGATCTCGTGATACTTGGCCGAAGCTCTCGTGATACAAGGCCGAAGATGTCCTTATAGTAGGTCGAAGATCTCACGACACTAGAATCGTGCGATGCTGAAACTCGGCCGAAGCTACTAGGCCGAAGATCTCGCGATACCAGACCGAAGGTCTTCCGACACCTTCAGCCTAGTATTGCAAAACATTCGGTCTGATGTCGCGAAACACTAGACCTAGTGTCGCGAAACCTTAGGTCTGGTATCAGTAGACCTTGGGTTAAGCATTGCCTACCAACAGTTTATCAGTAGAGACATTGGTCCCGTGGGCCAGTTTCCTAAAAGGTATATGCCCATTTGTTTGTATCTCTGTTAAACTATCACCAGTGCCTGGTGTGGATTGGTAACGTGTTGGCACATGTAATTACCTCCATTGACAGTTTGCCGTCTCGGTACATCAGATACTTAGCGCTCGTGACCTGCGAATCTTCATCGGCGTCGGCGTCGGCGTCGTCCAAGGTCACTTTAAGATTCAGGCCCATGGACAAGTCTAGAGACGTATTTCCACCATCGTGACTCCACTTTGGTAGTGGTGACAGCATCCCGGGGTTTATAGTAATGGGCTTTAGCGGCCGCCGCCTCTGGCGCTCAGGGCCCTCAGTCGCCCTCATACCACCACGAACGGGTTGGCTCCGCCCACCGACTTTATCGCTGTCTGACTGGCTCCGCCCACCGACTTCATCGCTGTCTGACTGGCTCCGCCCACTGACTCCCTCCTTGTCTGACTGGCTCCGCCCATTGACTTTATCGCTGTCTGACTGGCTCCGCCCATTGACTCCATCGCTGTCAGATTGGCTCCGCCCACTGTCTCCATCGTTGTCTGATTGGCTCCGCCCACTGTCTCCATCGTTGTCTGATTGGCTCCGCCCACTGTCTCCATCGTCGTCTGATTGACTCCGCCCATCGACTCTATCACTGTCTGACTGGCTCCGCCCACTGACTCCCTCCTTGTCTGATTGGCTCCGCCCATTGACCCCATCGTTGTCTGATTGGCTCCGCCCATTGACTGTATGGCCTTCGGATTGGCTCCGCCCATGTGATGGGTTCCGCTGGTCGTCCGCCGGGGCGACCCCCCTCAGGGCGGTGGTGTTTGGATTGGAACGTAGCATAATGGCCATGAGGGCACGAGGCAAGGTGTCCGGTGGTTGGGGCACGCGGAAACACTTGAAGACCAGCATCTCGATAACAACTGAAATAAACCCGTTTATGTTATTACAGAACACGTGTCGATTGCTTGGCCTGGTCTTTGAACAAATAGAGAAGGTCCCACAATGCGGACCATTTATGTTTAGTAAGGCAGGTGAAATCCGTTGTGAATATGTAACTTGAAGGCCGCTACAACTACCATACAGGGATCTTTGGATAACCGGTGCAAACCGATAAATTCTGTTTCGTATTGTTATTGTGCTTTTGGTTTATTCACCAAGTTCAAAAAATAGAGATTACGACATCTGGGTTTGTATCTCCGATAATCTATCGTTATTGCGAAAACGAGAAGAAGCGACGCAATTTAACTGATACTATTTGAGAGAGATATTGCCAGGAATCACTTCCATATACGGTCTGTAACGTACATGCAGTATCTGCCACGTAGAGACCGATAGATGGCGCCAGCATGCCATTACTTGCCAACTTGAGATACTTGTCGTCTGCGACCTTCAGGTAAATCTTGACGTGGCTGTCTTCGTGGGCGTCTCTGCGTAGAAAGACCACCTGACCAGCACTGAGGGTCGTGGCGGACGCCGACGGGTGGTAGGTCCCGTCTGACCAAACGACACACATGCAGACAATCACAATCATTTCAGAAAATGAACTTGTAGAACTTTAAGAACTTGTAGGGGTCTGGAAGGGGTAAATGGCGACACACGACACAGGCATATCTGAAAAATCGACATTCGACATCGATCCCTAAATTCCAACACAGAGGATCTGAAAAAACGACATCGACACAGATTTATGAAAAACGACACTGAACTGACACTGAGCGACACGGATGGACGTGAAAAAACGCCAGTCGACACGGAAAATTTTGAAAAATAGACACTGGACACTGCCCCCCCCCCTTCCAGAACCCTGCTTGTTCTCCGTTCGCGTTGGATTTCGTTCACGTTTAAATGGTTCGTTTGATGAAGGTTCATTGTTTTGAGATGCGCGAACCGGAACGAAGCAGGAATAAAGATTTTTGTACCATTAATTACAAGTTTCTTGGTCCGGAGATTCTTTATCGAGACCGGATTAGTCGTTGCCATGGGGACCACAACGTAACGATAACGTTAGCCACCGCAATATCCGGTGTTCCGAACATTGCAGCGGGGGGGGGGGGGGGGCGGCAATTTGGTGAAGTTTGTGTCAATGAATCGCGCATTTAATGAGGCGAATTATATATATGACCCCCTTTTAAATTAATGAAGCAAATTATCACCCTTCCCTTAAATTTATGAGACAATTGTCACACCCGCAAATTAATCAGGCAATTGATCACATCTCTGAAATTAATGAGGCAGCGTATCATGGACTATCATAGTATGTATTAAAATATTACACGGTTATTTGGGGTCGGGGACAATATGGGGGAGGGCTGGTGGGGGGGGGGCTGAATGAGTATTGGCACCATGATACTGATGTCAAAAAACATCAAAGACATAAAACATCAATTATATCTTACAGTATAAAATATTTTCAACTTGAGGTATATATTGAGATTTGTTTTCATTTATATATCGCATGTGGAAATTGATGTTATGCCAGGCCTTAACAATGTGAAACAATATATATATATATATATATGATATATATTTCATATTCTGAAGCAATAAACTTCCTTTACCTGTTCTGGAGACGGAAATCTTGGTGTTTAGCGCCGAGAATGCATCGCTAACCTCGACCGTCGGTGTCTTGTCAGATTCCCCTCTTCCAATGAGGATCGCGTCGCGAGAATCTCGCCTGATCACCTGGCAGCAGCGAAAAAAAGAAATTGTTGCAGCAAAATGGAAAATGTATCGCATCCTTGAACTCGATAGCCGCATACCACTTAAAACTTGATAAAGGATACATGCCTACCCGTGTAAGGCAAGTAATGGCCTATGGTGAAGTTTATTTTTCATTTTCTTTTTCATAAGTGGTGTTCCCAATTGTGCGAAATCATTGGGGTAAAAAAACATCTGCATTTCTAGTTCATCATTGTTTACCTACCACGAAGATATCCTTGTTAACGCCTAGGCTCAAAACTTCTGCAATTCTAGACTTGTTTACCTGCCACGAAGATATCCTTGTTAACGCCTAGGCTCAAAACTTCTGCAATTCTAGAGTTGTTTACCTACCACGAAGATATCCTTGTTAACGCCTAGGCTCAACATTTCTGCAACTCTAAGAGTTGTTTACCTACCACGAAGATATCCTTGTTAACGCCTAGGCTCAAAACTTCTGCAATTCTAGAGTTGTTTATCTACCACGAAGATATCCTTGTTAACGCCTAGGCTCAAAACTTCTGCAATTCTAGAGTTGTTTATCTACCACGAAGATATCCTTGTTAACGCCTAGGCTCAAAATTTCTGCAACTCTAAGAGTTGTTTACCTACCACGAAGATATCCTTGTTAACGCCTAGGCTCAAAACTTCTGCAATTCTAGACTTGTTTATCTACCACGAAGATATCCTTGTTAACGCCTAGGCTCAAAATTTCTGCAACTCTAAGAGTTGTTAACCTACCACGAAGATGTCCTTGTTAACGCCTAGGCTCAAAACTTCTGCAATTCTAGACTTGTTTACCTGCCACGAAGATATCCTTGTTAACGCCTAGGCTCAAAACTTCTGCAATTCTAGAGTTGTTTACCTACCACGAAGATATCCTTGTTAACGCCTAGGCTCAAAACTTCTGCAATTCTAGAGTTGTTTACCTACCCCGAAGATATCCTTGTTAACGCCTAGGCTCAAAACTTCTGCAATTCTAGACTTGTTTACCTGCCACGAAGATATCCTTGTTAACGCCTGGGCTCAACATTTCTGCAACTCTAAGAGTTGTTTACCTACCACGAAGATATCCTTGTTAACGCCTAGGCTCAAAACTTCTGCAATTCTAGACTTGTTTACCTGCCACGAAGATATCCTTGTTAACGCCTAGGCTCAAAACTTCTGCAATTCTAGAGTTGTTTACCTACCACGAAGATATCCTTGTTAACGCCTAGGCTCAAAACTTCTGCAATTCTAGAGTTGTTTATCTACCACGAAGATATCCTTGTTAACGCCTAGGCTCAAAATTTCTGCAACTCTAAGAGTTGTTTACCTACCACGAAGATATCCTTGTTAACGCCTAGGCTCAAAACTTCTGCAATTCTAGACTTGTTTACCTGCCACGAAGATATCCTTGTTAACGCCTGGGGGCAAAACTTCTAGAGTTGTTTACCTGCCACGAAGATATCCTTGTTAACGCCTAGGCTCAAAATTTCTGCAACTCTAAGAGTTGTTTACCTACCACGAAGATATCCTTGTTAACGCCTAGGCTCAAAACTTCTGCAATTCTAGACTTGTTTACCTGCCACGAAGATATCCTTGTTAACGCCTAGGCTCAAAACTTCTGCAATTCTAGAGTTGTTTACCTACCACGATGATATCCTGGTTAACGCCTAGGCTCAAAACTTCTGCAATTCTAGAGTTGTTTACCTACCACGAAGATATCCTTGTTAACGCCTGGGCTCAACATTTCTGCAACTCTAAGAGTTGTTTACCTACCACGAAGATATCCTTGTTAACGCCTAGGCTCAAAACTTCTGCAATTCTAGAGTTGTTTATCTACCACGAAGATATCCTTGTTAACGCCTAGGCTCAAAATTTCTGCAACTCTAAGAGTTGTTTACCTACCACGAAGATATCCTTGTTAACGCCTAGGCTCAAAATTTCTGCAACTCTAAGAGTTGTTTACCTACCACGAAGATATCCCTGTTAACCTGTAGAGACTTGGTGATGTGCATCAGCTGCTCGGTGTCCACGTCGAACACCAGGTGATCATCAAGCACAATCAGCTCATCGTTGGCTCTGCGGCATAAACCATAAGGTTGGTTGTATATTCAGGACGCTTTAACCACTTTTAATCATATCGTGTCAATGGGAGAAGGAAGGGAGAGTGGAGCTATGTCCCCGGGGGTAACCGCCTACCCTTTGCGAAGAGAGAAATGGGGTCTTTATCCTGCGACCACACAGACATGGCCACAGCGGGGGGCAAACCACCGATCCTGTTCCGTTAGGCTCTCAGGTGGCCGGAGCGCTCAATGCGAGAGCCCTAGCTAACTCACTGGGCTTTCGCGCCGGCCCCTAAACCATAAAGACATATTTACATAAGCACATGGTTGAAGATCCACGATACTTGAACAAGGAGGTCGACCATATAATTACATAATTATATGTATAACAGCGGCGCGGAGCCAGGAATCTACGAAGGGAAGGGGGGCACCATTCATTTAAGTACTATCCAGGCGCGGATGGATCTAGTAAGAAAACTTGCTACCTGGGAGGGGGGTGGGGTGTGAGGTTGTGCAGAAAGAATAGTGACTGCGCCCCATGTGTTCTCTCTCCAGAGAAGGGTGGGGGGGGGGCACTTGCCTTTTTTCCTCTATTTTCGAGCGAAAAGGATGGGGGACACGTGCTCCGTGTGCACCCCCCACCCCCCCCCCCCCTGGATCCGATCTGGAACGGCTGCAATGTTCATGAAAGCGGGACTCCACGTTAACGGGAGGGGTTCAAATCCCCTGGACACACAAACACGTTCATACATTTACCGCAATAGTAATCGTGAGGAACTTCAATCCGCACAAAACACGTTTCTTGTACGATAAAGACACAACAAATACACAATAAAATAATCATAGCTGTCACGATATGAAGTAACAACAATTAACCTCACCGGAAACCGAGACTGTCAGCGAGGGAGCAGGGCGTCACGTGTTTGATGAGGAGTTGGGTCGGGCATCCTGGCACTTTGAGTGTGATCAAGGTCATGCCAAGGTCAACCTTGTGGTGTCCTGGTTTACCATCCGGGTCATTTAAATACAATTCCGTCCCATGATCCATTGCGAGGCTCTTTAAATCCTCTTATTTGGATTGATGATGTATGACTAGGACTGAAAACAAATGCGAAAATCCTTGTTGGTTATATGGACAGGACACTGTTATGTACGACCATAGATAACATATGGTTGTACGGTACCAATGAATGAAAAAAGTGATAACATTTCTACGACATTCTGCGCCGGCAACAAGCACGGGCGTCCAAAACGACATATTCCAACCTCACCTGTAAGTTACTCGACCGTCGAATGGGATGAATGTGACCAACTACGCTCCTCAAGGAAGTATACACAAAGAGTGTAATATAACTATCTTTAGTATACACCCGCCTGTCACCCTCGGCTGCCTTTCCCGGTCACGCCACGTGTTCAAGTTGAGCGTGCGGCCCACAATATCCCGTTGACCTTTGACCTCGGGTACACAGGTACTCACCCACGCTTATCTTAAACTTACGGCTGGCCAGTTATATTGCTTCCTGATTGGACACGTCTTGCTTTGTGAGTGTTGCTACCGGATACCGGGCTTTGAAGTGAAGTAACGTTAGACAAATACAGGTATTCTCCATCCACCGGAAATTTTGTACCTTGGCAAAGCCTATAATTTACTCATGCGAAGTCGGTGAACTGAATAAAGGCTGAAGAGTGTCAACTTTCGTCGGTTGGGTTGTATATCTGTATATTCAGGGCGCTTTAGCCACTATTCGGTCATATCGCGTCAATGAGAGAAGGAAGGGAGAGTGGAGCCATGTCCCCGGGGAGTAACTCCCTACTCTTTGCGAGGAGAGACATGGGGTGTTTATTCTGCGACCACACAGACATGGCCACAGCGGGGCTCGAATTACCGATCCACGTGCCGTTAGGCTCTCCGGTGGCCAGAGCGCCCAAAGCGAGCGCTCTAACCCACTGAGCTATCGGGGCGGCCCTCAACCTTCGTCGGTTGGTGTGTGTGTGGGGGGGGGGGGGGGTCTTGATGGACGGATGGAAGGATGGGTGGTTTGTTGGGTGGATTGATGGGTGGATAAATAAATGGATGGATGGATGGCTAAATGGATGGTTGGATGGATGGATGGATGGCTGGGCGGTTCGGCGGATGGATAAATGGAAGGACGTACGGACGGACGTATGCATGGATTGATGGATGAATAAATGGATGGATGGATGGATGGATAGATAAATGTAGGGAGAGACGGATAAATGGACGGATCAATGGATGGACGTATGGGTGGGTGGATTGATGGACGGATAAATGGATGGACGTATGGGTGGGTGGATTGATGGACGGATAAATGGATGGACGTATGGGTGGGTGGATTGATGGACGGATAAATGGATGGATCAATGGATGGACGGATGGGTGGGTGGATTGATGGACGGATAAATGGACGGATAAATGGATGGATCAATGGATGGACGGATGGGTGGGTGGATTGATGGACGGATAAATGAATGGACGTATGGGTGGGTGGATTGATGGACGGATAAATGGATGGACGTATGGGTGGGTGGATTGATGGACGGATAAATGGATGGACGTATGGGTGGGTGGATTGATGGACGGATAAATGGATGGACGTATGGGTGGGTGGATTGATGGACGGATAAATGGATGGACGTATGGGTGGGTGGATTGATGGACGGATAAATGGATGGACGTAAGGGTGGGTGGATTGATGGACGGATAAATGGATGGACGTATGGGTGGGTGGATTGATGGACGGATCAATGAATGGATGGATGGACGAACGGATGGACGGACGGACGGATGGATGAGTGGATGGATGGATGGACGGATCAATGGATGGACGGATCAATGGATGGACGGATGGATGAGAGGGTGGGCGGGTGGATGGATGGATGGACGGACGGACGGACGGACGGATGGACGGATGAATGGATGGATGGACGGATGAATGAGTGGATGGATGGACGGACGGATGAATCAGTGGATGGATGGATGGACGGATCAATGGATGGACGGATCAATGGATGGACGGATCAATGGATGGACGGATCAATGGATGGACGGATGGATGAGTGGGTGGGCGGGTGGATGGATGGATGGACGGACGGACGGACGGACGGACGGATGGATGGATGAACGGACCGACGGACGGACGGACGGACGGACGGACGGATGGATGGATGGACGGATGAATGAGTGCATGGATGAATGGACGGATCAATGAATGGACGGACGGATGAATGGGTGGATGGATGGATGGATGAATGAATGGATGAACGAACGAACGGATGAACGGACAGATGGACGGATGGATGGACGGATTCATGGATAGATTGATGGATGGACGGATGGATGGGCGGATGGATGGATGGATGGATAAGTGGATGCATGGACGGACAAACAGATGGATGAATGGATAGATGGGCGGATGGGCGGATGGGCGGGTGGCCATACGAGACGTGTGTGAGCATGATACAAGTAGAGGGCGTTATGACGCAACGTGGCTGCCAGTGCAGTGCAGCGCAGTGTAGTGCAGTGATCGGACAAAAATAAATGTTTATGCTATCATCGCATTTTGGGCAAAATTATTAATTTAGTACGCATAAATTACTTGTACAAAATATACCTTTTCCTATATAAGAACGACAATGTAGAGAACGTTCTAGCTGTTACACTGGGTAGAGGACCAAGGTCAGACGACACTGTACATGCTCCAATAGATTTATAATAGTGAATGGGAAACGTATTCCCTTCTACTCATTATAACTCAGGAATGGAAGCAAGTAAACGCAGAAGAAATAATATGAGCTGAAGTAGCTATGGCGTGGTACCAACTGTTTAAATAACAGAACGTTTTCACTATCAATAGATCGATCAAGGCTCCGACACTAAGCCCCGCCCACGAGTTCTTTCTTCTTACTCGTGAGTACGAAATTGACAATCATAGCTGATGGTAGGTACCAGCTGCAGTGAGAAGCACTCATCTCTGAAACTGACAAGAAAGTAACATGCTGCCTTGTTTGTCCGACTTGTTTGTCCGCCATAGCGCACGTAGAAGACCTTTTTTCACAACATGATTGGATAAAAGCCACAGTGACGTCAGTGAATGATTGACAGCCTGGATCGGTCTATTCAGGGGTCCATTCATGAATTTCCTACATTACTCAAAGTATAATGGGCCATGTACTGATTGAAATCATTACAATGGAAGAAAATGCATATTAACCGCTGGCAGCCCGTGGGTTCGCGCATTGCGCCGAATTCCATCATTGTCCCCGGAAGTCTTCTGTTAGGCTTCGAGTGCACAAGGCTGACCGAAAACATCAACTAGACGGTCAAGCAGAGCTTGAGAAGGCAGACGAAAATTGTGGTTATGGGACCAATTCGACTATGTTAAGACCTATCGCCGCTCGCTCATTGGTTGTTCAGCCTGGCGTTGGAGACCATATCGCCCCCTTAAAGCTGTAGTACTGAGGCCAAATTGCTGGCTGAAAGCGCAAATTAGCCCAAAATGGATCGTGATGTACTGGACGAGCGCCATCTAACGGCTGCTGTTGAACGCGGGCTATTTTTCCAGGTCGAGGCCTTCGTTTAGAGTGAATACGTTCAAATCACGACTTTCTACGCGTCCTTTGTCGCGCCCTAATCGCTCTTCTCGGACTCGTCATCGGTGAATTACGGAGCCCCCTAGCGGCGGAACTAAGGGTGATAAGCTAAAAGCGAAGGCGGATTCCATACCCAAGTCGACGTTTGCCCGTCTTTTGCAACCCCGAAAGAGTGCCGGTCCATATCGCCGTTGACTCGTAATGGGAGCGTCGGCATGGAGGGGGGTGCACCTCTTGCGAGCGCTCTAGCGGCCAAACTAAGCGTCCTAGAGCAATTCTGAGGTGGTTTCGATCAGCCTAGGTCACATTTTTCTCTCCATTCATGCCAAATCTGGGCTCCCTAGCTCAAATATTGACCGAGTTATGGCCTTGCAAAGTTCAAAACGCCACTTGACACGTACGCTGAATATTGATTGGCCGATTACTCGAAAATCGTTCAGTATCCGGAAAAATCTGAGCGAGTGCTGCGTCACCGCCTCTCCCTGACGAATACTCTCAAACAAACAGCGAATCTCTAGACCCGATATTAACGGAGTACCGCGGGGAAGTCTGTTTCGTAACCTTGACCTTGATGTGACCTTGACCTTGGAAGCGTAACCTTGGTCAATATAATATTTTATGCCCAAGTACTAATGTCATTTCTCACGCAAGGTGTCGTTTGTCTGACATGTACCCTTCATGGAGAAATTAAGAAGGCCTGATTCCCGCCAAAATGCTCCCATAGGGTCCCATGTTAAACTTTGGGAATTTTTAGCGGGAAAACTATTTGGGCGATTTGCACAAATGAAAGACGATATAGAAGGTACTAATGGGCCCAATACGTGAAATAATTGGCAGCACCATTGATTGGAAACTGCGAACGTTATAGCGATTTTCCCGTTTTTTGGTCCTATCTTACAATGGTTAAGCGAATTTCGAAAAATTCCTGTGATCTTGATCTTTGACCTACATGGCCCATCTACGAACTTAGCCTGACGATTGCCATTCCGCATCTTTCTGTGAATTTGGAAGTCGATATCTTAAGGCATTCGAAAGATAATGCCCCGCGTTACAAACAGACAGACAAACCTAGACCGTCAAGCACAGCTTGAGAAGGCAGACGAAAATTGTGGTTATGGGACCAATTCGACTATGTTAAGACCCATCGCCGCTCGCTCATTGGTTGTTCAGCCTGGCGTTGGAGACCATATCGCCCCCTTAAAGCTGTAGTACTGAGGCCAAATTGCTGGCTGAAAGCGCAAATTAGCCCAAAATGGATCGTGATGTACTGGACGAGCGCCATCTAACGGCTGCTGTTGAACGCGGGCTATTTTTCCAGGTCGAGGCCTTCGTTTAGAGTGAATACGTTCAAATCACGACTTTCTACGCGTCGTTGGTCACGCCCTAATCGCTCTTCTCGGAGTCGTCATCGCTGAATTACGGAGCCCCCTAGCGGCGGCACTAAGCGTGATAGGAAAAAAACGAAGGCGGTTTTCATACCCAAGTCGACTATTGCCCGTCTTTTGCAACCAGTCCCGACTCTCTAGCGTCGCTATTAAGCGAACGGCGGCCATCGCCACCCCGAAAGAGTGCCGGTCCATATCGCCCGTTGACTCATAATGGGAGCGTCGGCATGGAGGGGGGTGCACCTCTTGCGAGCGCTCTAGCGGCCAAACTAAGCGTCCTAGAGCAATTCTGAGGTGGTTTCGATCAGCCTAGGTCACATTTTTCTCTCCATTCATGCCAAATCTGGGCTCCCTAGCTCAAATATTGACCGAGTTATGGCCTTGCAAAGTTCAAAACGCCACTTGACACGTACGCTGAATATTGATTGGCCGATTACTCGAAAATCGTTCAGTATCCGGAAAAATCTGAGCGAGTGCTGCGTCACCGCCTCTCCCTGACGAAAACTCTCAAACAAACAGCGAATCTCTAGACCCGATATTAACGGAGTACCGCGGGGAAGTCTGTTTCGTGACCTTGACCTTGCTGTAACCTTGACCTTGGAAGCGTGACCTTGGTCAATATAATATTTTACGCCCAAATACTAATGTCATGTCTCACGCAGCGTGTCGTTTGTCTGACATGTCCCTTTCATGGAGAAATTGAGGAGGCCTGGTTCCCGCCAAAATGGTCCCATAGGGTCCCATGTTAAACTTTGGGAATTTTTTGCGAAAGAACTATTCAGACGATTTTCAAAATTAAAACACCGTATACAAAGTAATTACGAGCCTAATACGTGAATTAATTCTGAGCGTCATTAAGCAAAAACTCGGAACGCTATAGCGATTTTGCCGATTTTTGGTCCTATCTATCAATGGTTAAGCGAATTTCGAAAAATTCCTGTGACCTTCACCTTTGACCTACATGGCCCATCTACGAACTTAGCCTGACGGTGGGCCGTGGCATTGTCTGTGCAGAAGGAGGAGTCGATATCTCAAACTTTATAAAAAAAAAAAAAAAATCCAAAATTTCGAATTTTCAGCTGCCTGTGGCGCGAAAACTTTTTATCCTACGTCAAATCTGATGTCAGTAACGAGAAAGATTTTGAGGAGCTGAGTATTTTGACACTAATTGCGGCTCTCTAGCTGCAATATTAAGTGAGCTAGAGCGGAAAATGTGTTTTGGACGTATGACGTCATCGTGACGTTGACCTTTGAGTTATATTGCCCATCTACGAACTTAGCCTGACGATTGCCTTTCCGCATCTTTCTGTGAATTTGGAAGTCGATATCTTAAGGCATTCGAAAGATAATGCCCCGCGTTACAAACAGACAGACTCACAGACAGACAGACAGACAGACTAGACCGTCAAGCACAGCTTGAGAAGGCAGACGAAAATTGTGGTTATTGGACCAATTCGACTATGTTAAGACCCATCGCCGCTCGCTCATTGGTTGTTCAGCCTGGCGTTGGAGACCATATCGCCCCCTTAAAGCTGTAGTACTGAGGCCAAATTGCTGGCTGAAAGCGCAAATTAGCCCAAAATGGATCGTGATGTACTGGACGAGCGCCATCTAACGGCTGCTGTTGAACGCGGGCTATTTTTCCAGGTCGAGGCCTTCGTTTAGAGTGAATACGTTCAAATCACGACTTTCTACGCGTCCTTGGTCGCGCCCTAATCGCTCTTCTCGGACTCGTCATCGCTGAATTACGGAGCCCCCTAGCGGCGGAACTAAGCGTGATAAGCTAAAAGCGAAGGCGGATTCCATACCCAAGTCGACGTTTGCCCGTCTTTTGCAACCGGTCCCGACTCCCTAGCGTCGCTATTAAGCGAACGACGGCCATCGCAACCCCGAAAGAGTGCCGGTCCATATCGCCGTTGACTCGTAATGGGAGCGTCGGCATGGAGGGGGGTGCACCTCTTGCGAGCGCTCTAGCGGCCAAACTAAGCGTCCTAGAGCAATTCTGAGGTGGTTTCCATCAGCCTAGGTCACATTTTTCTCTCCATTCATGCCAAATCTGGGCTCCTTAGCTCAAATATTGACCGAGTTATGGCCTTGCAAAGTTCAAAACGCCACTTGACACGTACGCTGAATATTGATTGGCCGATTACTCGAAAATCGTTCAGTATGCGGAAAAATCTGAGCGAGTGCTGCGTCACCGCCTCTCCCTGACGAATACTCTCAAACAAACAGCGAATCTCTAGACCCGATATTAACGGAGTACCGCGGGGAAGTCTGTTTCGTGACCTTGACCTTGCTGTAACCTTGACCTTGGAAGCGTGACCTTGACCAATATAATATTTTACGCCCAAATACTAATGTCATGTCTCACGCAGCGTGTCGTTTGTCTGACATGTCCCTTTCATGGAGAAATTGAGGAGGCCTGGTTCCCGCCAAAATGGTCCCATAGGGTCCCATGTTAAACTTTGGGAATTTTTTGCGGAAGAACTATTCGGACGATTTTCAAAATTAAAACACCGTATACAAGGTACTTACGAGCCTAATACGGGAATTAATTCTGAGCGTCATTAAGCAAAAACTCGGAACGCTATAGCGATTTTGCCGATTTTTGGTCCTATCTATCAATGGTTAAGCGAATTTCGAAAAATTCCTGTGACCTTCACCTTTGACCTACATGGCCCATCTACGAACTTATCCTGACGGTGGGCCGTGGCATTGTCTGTGCAGAAGGAGGAGTCGATATCTCAAACTTTATAAAAAAAAAAAAAAAAATTCAAAATTTTGAATTTTTAGCTGCCTGTGGCGCGAAAACTTTTTATCGTACGTCAAATCTGATGTCAGTAACGCGAAAGATCTTGAGGAGCTGAGTATTTTGACACCAATTGCGGCTCTCTAGCTGCAATATTAAGTGAGCTAGAGCGGAAAATGTGTTTTGGACGTATGACGTCATCGTGACGTTGACCTTTGAGTTATATTGCCCATCTACGAACTTAGCCTGACGATTGCCTTTCCGCATCTTTCTGTGAATTTGGAAGTCGATATCTTAAGGCATTCGAAAGATAATGCCCCGCGTTACAAACAGACAGACTCACAGACAGACAGACAGACAAACGGAACACACCGACATAAGACGAAAATTGAAAATTTTCGTCTTAACTAGACCGTCAAGCACAGCTTGAGATGGACGACGAAAATTTGGGTTATGGGACCAATTCGACTATGTTAAGGCCCATTTCATGACTTTGAAAAATTGAGGAGGCCTGGTTCCCGCCAAAATGGTCCCATAGGGTCCCATGTTAAACTTTGGGAATTTTTAGCAGAAAAACTATTCGGGCGATTTGCACAAATGAAAGACGGTATAGAAGGTAATAATGAACCCAATACGTGAAATAATTGGCAGCACCATTGATTGGAAACTGCGAACGTTATAGCGATTTTCCCGTTTTTTGGTCCTATCTTACAATGGTTAAGCGAATTTCGAAAAATTCCTGTGACCTTGACCTTTGACCTACATGGCCCATCTACGAACTTAGCCTGACGATTGCCATTCCGCATCTTTCTGTGAATTTGGAAATCGATATCTTTAGGCATTCGAAAGATAATGCCCCGCGTTACAAACAGACAGACTCTCAGACAGACAAACGGAACACACCGACATAAGACGAAAATTGAAAATTTTCGTCTTAACGAGACGGTCAAGCAGAGCTTGAGAAGGAAGACGAAAATTGGGATTATGGGACCAATTCGACCATTTAAAGACCCATCGCCGCTCGCTCATTGGTTGTTCAGCCTGGCGTTCGAGACCATATCGCCCACTGAACGCTGTAGCGAGGCCAAATTGCTGGCTGAAAGCGCAAATTAGCCCAAAATGGAACCCCAGTATCGTGGTGTGCTGGATGAGCACTATCTAACGGCTGCTGTTCAACGCGGGCTATTTTTCCAGGTCGAGGGCGTCGTTTAGAGTGAATACGTTCAAATCCCGACTTTCTACGTGTCCTTGGTCACGCTCTAAACGTTGTTCTCGTACTCTTCATCGCTGAATTACGGAGCCCCCTAGCGGCGGAACTAAGCGTGATAGGAAAAAAACGAAGGCGGTTTTCATGCCCAAGTCGACTATTGCCCGTCGTTTGCAACCAATCCCGACTCTCTAGCGTCGCTATTAAGCGAACGGCGGCCATCGCCACCCCGAAAGAGTGCCGGTCCATATCGCCCGTTGACTCATAATGGGAGCGTCGGCATGGAGGGGGGTGCACCTCTTGCGAGCGCTCTAGCGGCCAAACTAAGCGTCCTAGGGCAATTCTATCGCGATTACTACATCTGTCTCTCGCTTCATGCCAAATCTGGGCTCCCTAGCTCAAATATTAACCGAGTTATGGCCTTGCAAAGGTCAAAACGCCACTTGACACGTACGCTGAATATTGATTGGCCGATTACTCGAAAATCCTTCAGTATCCGGAAAAATCTGAGCACATACTGCGTTACCGCCTCTCCCTGATGAATACTCTCAAACAAACAGCCAATCTCTAGACCCGATATTAACGGAGTACCGCGGGAAAATCTGTTTCGTGGCCTTGACCTTGCTGTGACCTTGACCTTGGAAGCGTGACCTTGACCAATATAGTTATTCGTGCCCAATTACTGATGTCATGTATCTCGCCAGGTGACGTTTGTCTCACTGGTAACCTTCACGGAGAAATTGAGACCATGTTCCCGCCAAAATGCTGCCGTGGGATCCCATGTTAAACTTTGGGAATTTTTTGCAAAAGAACTATTCGGAGGATTTTCAAAATTGAAACACCGTATACAAGGTACCTGTGAATGCAATACGTGAATTAATTTTGAGCGTCATTAAGTACAAACTCGGAACGCTATAGAGATTTTGCCGATTTTTGTTCCTATCTATCAATGGTTAAGCGAATTGCGAAAAATTCCTGTGACCTTGACCGTTGACCTACATAGCCCATCTACGAACTTAGCCTGACGATTGCCATTCCGCATGTTTCTGTGAATTTGGAAGTCGATAGCTTAAGGCATTCGAAAGATAATGCCCCGCGTTACAAACGGACAGACACACAGATTCACCGAACACACCGACATAAGACGAAAATTGGAAATTTTCGTCTTAACGAACACACCGACATAAGACGAAAATTGAAAATTTTCGTCTTAATAATTCATTTGTTCTTTGGGCATCTCAGTCGCACTGAAAAAACATACAGAGCAAATTGTTAGTTGCAACGTACACATGTGTACCGTGTTAGGGTTCATGCCGATTGGTCAAGAAACGTATTCTTTTCTATCTACATGCAATGAGGTAAAAGGTTTTTTTGATGACGTATCACCCAATAATGCCAAACACACACAAAGGAGATGACGTAGTGCACACCAGAACACCCAATACAGCCACATATACCAACTTGATATGACGTAGTGCACATTAAAGCTGGATATACCCACACGAGATGACGTAGTGCACACCAAAGTCAAACATACCCACAGAAGATAAACGGGTCTGGACAAAAAG